>VVHJ01032768.1:0-12233 GCA_015107715.1 Tylochromis polylepis | reverse complement strand
GTCCAGGAGTTGGTGGATGCTTTAGTCCAGGTCTGGGAGGAGATCCCTCAGGAGACCATCCACCACCTCATCAGGAGCATGCCCAGGCATTGTAGGGAGGTCATACAGGCACGTGGAGGCCACACACACTACTGAGCCTCATTTTGACTTGTTTTAAGGACATTACATAAAAGTTGGATCAGCCTGTAGTGTGTTTTTCCACTGTAATTTTGAGTGTGACTCCAAATCCAGACCTCCATGGGTTGTTAAATTTGATTTCCATTGATAATTTTTGTGTGATTTTTGTTGTCAGCACATTCAACTATGTAAAGAACAAAGTATTTAATAAGAATATTTCATTCATTCAGATCTGGGATGTCTTATTTTTGTGTTCCCTTTATTTTTTTGACCAGTGTATTACCTTCCTACATCAAGAACACTGAAATGCCTCTGAGCAAACTGTTGCAACTATTGAAATGGAAACCCAAAAGGTGAACCTAAATTTACCCAAATGACTGTTAAATACTATTTGTTGCAGAAGGTTTGAACTGAAAGAACTTTAAAAACACATTTTAGGTAGAAAATAAAAAATAGAAACAAGGATACATGCAAACAACACTGGTTGATTAGAAATTAAAAGAAAATGAAAAAGAATTCATATCCCTTAAAATACAGACAAAAATTGTTACTCAGAATCCAATAAAAGAAAGAAAACAAATAAACAAAAGAACAGATAAAAATACCAAATTACCAAAATGATCTAATTTCCTTGTCAAGCCTTCTAGTAAAAATGAAGATATGATTGTATCCTCACAAAATTCATCCAGTCCAAACTGCTGAGCTGGCTCTGGCATCAGCAGCATGACTCTTAATACTGACATGAATTATTAATTTGATGTATTCATCACTCTTCCGACCAGCCCGTCGATAGCCTCCATTATGGCGGGTGTGTATACATTACAGAGTGTATAGTGTGTCAGAAACTTCCCGCATTCAGGCCACTGGATGGCGGGAAGAGAGGAAGACACAGAAAGGGAGAGAGAGGGGGGGGGGAAGTGTGATGGACAGGAGTGACACCAGAAAGCATTAGCTTGAGGAGGCAGAGTCAAGATTTCAGAGGTACAAAGAGCTAAAAAAAAATGTAAAAAGTGTGAGCTAATGGCATTTTGACAGAAGATTTAAACTCCGGTCTGGAAGTCTTAAGAGAGAGTTATAAGGTTACATGTCAAAGTGAAAAAACAATAATGTCCAGTAAATCTATGGAAGTGATACAATGTGATATCACCACATAATTTAAATTATTAATATAAATTACATTAACTTACTAAAATTGATAAGTGACAAGTGATTTTCAATTACACCAATACTCCTCTATCAAAGTCTGGGTGAAAGTCAAAGTACGGCTCCAGCAGGGCAACAAGTCAATGCATGACAAACCACTGATTACAGTGATCATTTAAGTGAAGTTGCTGGTATCGGCACTGATTTTCAAATCAGCAAATTAGTGACTAAAAATGAAGTATCTGTATACTGCTAGCAAAGCACTGATTGCTGAGTTATTTAGTTTTACATGAGCTCGCCTTATAAAAAAAAGAAAGAAACCCCCCCCTGCAGATTAATGATTACCAATTAATCAAAGTCCTCTCTAAAAAATTTTTCTCACCAAAATTGGAAGCAGCAATTAAAAACATTAAATATGTTGCACAATGCTGAAAAATTATCACACGGGTACATCTTAGACTCCTGAAGGTTCTTTCCTATAGAAACAGGTTAAAACTGCCAGTTTTTTTGCATTTGTGGATACACATGTTATAACCACTGCTGTATTCGCCTCAAGGCACTTGTTCTTTAAGGTAAAGACTCTACAACAATCCAAAGAAAAACCCCAACAATCAGATGAGCCCCTTTGAACAAGCACTTGGCAAAAGTGGGAAGGAAAAACTCTCTTTTAACAGGAAGTAACCTCTGGCAGAACCAGGCTCAGCGAGAGACAGCGATCAGCCACAATTTCACAATAGTTATTTGACATTTAACTTAAAAAATGTTTAGTTATGCATGATATATCATGATGTCATCAGGTTGCCTGGCAACCACTAAAATGACCCGCTTTTCACTTTATGCAGTTATAACAGCTTATGAAAGCATTTTATAATTATAATGTCACGACAATAATATTCAATATACATCCACAAAAATGAATTATATAGGACACATAACTGTGGCTTAGCATGTGTTTCCCTGTGTTGTTTCACCTTATAACATCATCACCTTGCCCAGTAACCACCTAAGAACAGGCTAACATGACTCACTTTTTGCATTTATACAATTACGACATCTTATTAAAGCATCATATCATTTTAATTTCACAACCAACGGCACAGAGAGCCCAAACAATACGGCAGTATGGGCATGTGCTAATTAGTCAAATTTACTACAAGACAGGTCTGAGCATGTGGAATGAATATGAAGTCATATCAGTGTAAAATGTACATGAACACATGTGGCATTTTTCTTTTATTTATTTGTGATTCTTATTATTTTGATTACTTTAAGATGATCAGACGCTATTCCCCAAATCACTTATCCAGCTGCAGGGTGCCATGAATGGTATTTTAAAGCATGTGAAGAGTACAGCAGGGAGAGTTCAGGGTTCATGACATGCATGTCATTTCAGTAACCTACCCTTCTCAATAGCCCAGATTTTTGTAATGTTATAAAAAAAATTAGACAAATGTTCTGAAATTACCAGCTGATGATTTTTTTTTAAATCTCTTTCAGCATGTCTAAAAACGCTGCTGTTGATGTATGAGCACAATAAGTACTGCTGAATAAATGGTGAAGGTGGTAGACATTCAGCAGACCCACATATTAACATTTAAGGCAGACATGTTTAGATCAGGCTCTCTGATTGCTTATCCTGGCGAGAGTCAAGACAACCCAAGGTGAACACTATTTATTTGGGTTAAAATGGCAATTAGAACTTCAACAAGCTCATTAATTTCCGCTCATTAAGCTCCAACAAACTCTCAGAGCTCTGAAAGTTAATTTGCATTAAATTAAGGTATTGTTAGTGCTTGCTGTTGGACAGAGAAAGCGGCTCTGATCACACAAAGCCAAACAGTAATGTACTGAAAGCTTTAACAGCTAATGAAGAGATGATGTCACCTAGCCTTGCTATGTTAACGAGAAGCTAATGGAAGGTGGAAGTAATGACCGCCAAGTCAAGATTTAGAATAAACAATAGGGGCAAGCAACCATCACTTTGTCTAACAAACACATACGTGCAATATCATGGTGACACTGCTCCACCCTCCAATACCTCACAGTTAAACAAAGAGAGAGACAAAAGCTGAACAGCTGCTTTGTTTTAAAATCGGCTTTATACGGACCTCAGCTGCACATGCCAGTGTGTCTCTACTGTTTAAACCACATTCACTTAGACTGAGCCTTCTCCTGCCCAAAAATTAATAATCTCAACTGAATGGCCAACACGTTCTCATTTCAGGGTGACAAATACTTCAGTTCTGTTAGCCGCTGGTGTCACATCGACACAAATATTTATGCCGTTAGCTAAAACTTCTCTTAAGTAGCAAAAGATCAGCAGTAAAAGGTTAGAGGGCATGTAGTGGAATAAGTTACAAGTCTGCCAGTCAGAAGGCCATAGTTCCTGTTGTGTTTGGACCTTCATGGGTTCTTTTAATTTATTTTTTTAACTTTGTCTTTCATTTCCTGATTAGGTCGTAACACTAAGCCAGCATGTTGAAAAATAACACTCAACCACTGCAAAGAAATCACCTGTTGAGATATACCCAACATCATAAACATAAAGCAAAAAGACACCTTCTGCATACCTGACTGACATCACCATCTTTGACAAAACGTGAGTATCATATAATCTTACTCATATCTAATAGTAACTCTACCCCTGAAACCAAGTCTGAACCCTCAAACACCCTTTAAAGGTGCCAAAATGTGAGCACTGGCCAAAATGTTCTCACCTTCCACAAGTATCCTCACGAGAGCTAATAGTCTAACTGGTCCTCACAAATATACACACAGCACACACAGAGACACACTGTGATGATGTGTTAGTGTAGATTTATAGTGTGAGGGCTACATTTTGGAGATTTATAGACTTCCTCTGTTTAGGTGATTAGCTGTGTGCTCACACCCAGTTGGACACACACACACTTTAAACAGATATGGCACTGGGCTGATACTTTTGTTCCCAAGTACATATGCTCCCTCTCGTTCTTGTGTGAGAGAGCTTTCAAGATGACACAAAACAGCATAAAAAAACAGGGAAACACATGCTAAGCCACAGTGAAATCCCAGTAAGTGCCCAGCCCTAAAGTTTCTTGTACCCATCCCTCCTGGAAGTTTCTAAGGTACCATGAGGTCATATAAGTTGTCTTGCTTTGTGCTTGTTCCACATGCCTGAGGGTCTCCTCTCACCAAACAGATGCTGAACTACCTCAGAATAATAGCTTCCTCCCTCTTTAATATTGGCGTATGGGGTTACATCAGACAGGCTGGGGATCTAAGACCCCAAGCAAAAAAGCAAACCTCAATGCATGTGTCTGACCTGGCTGTAAGTGGCATCCATTAGTGTGTCAAGGTTCTGCAGGGGTGCTGGGGTTTTGTCCTTGAACCGAGTCAGCAGGCGGCGCTGGATGGCTCTGAACTGGACCGCTCGCTCCGAAAGCAGGTCCTGATATTTCTGGGCACTGACACGCAGCTAAGAGACAAAGTGACAAATATTTAACAGACAAATTGTGGTTTAACTTCAAATTAAATAAACAGAAGACAGTGACAGAACTGATAAAAACCAAATTGACTGATATTTAACTGATTTCTTTTTTAATTCCTGACCCTTGACAATGGAGGATTTACATTTATGGTTGCCCTCAGTGTGTGTTAGTACCTGGAAGTGATTGTCTACAGACAGGAAGTACTCCTCCAGTGGGAGAGGTCCACTGAAACTTTTCTTGAAATCCTTGATTCCCACTTTGGAGAAATGTTGGTCAAACCTGTGGACCAGCTCCTTCACAACCAACCACATGTCTTCAAAACTGTCGCTCTGAATACGGTAACGTTCTGACAAACACACACATAAAATATATAAAATATTTATACATACATATTCTAATATGGAAAATATCATTGATGATACATGCTAACTAAAATTAGAGATCTTAAATAGTTAAAACTATGTAAATCACTGAGCCTTGTGTAGTGTGTAAATGCGTACTGATACAACTAAGAACATATATTTAAACACCTGGTACTAAAGTTTGTTAAGAATGAAACAGCAGACGAATATAAGTAGTGACAAAAGAAAGTGATATTTATAAAAAGATCTCTAAGAACCAGAAATGGATTAAAGGCATATACAGTTTTAGAATCACAGGTGCCACTTTAGCTCAATGGATGAGCAGGAAACCACATGTCGCACGGTCGAAGAGAGGCAGTCTGGGTTCGTGTCCAATCCTGGCCCTTTGCTGCATGTCTTCTCTATCTCTTTCACCCTAGTTTCCTGTGTGTCTATCTTCACTGCTTCACTAACCAAAAATGGCCCAAAAAAAAAAGGCAAAAAAAAAAAAACCCTGAAAATGATAATAACAATAAAAAGGTTTTCGAATTACAATGAATGTCTCATATTAAGTTCTCAAAGTTGTCAGTGAATACATTTCAGATATTACAACTTATTAGTACACAGACCAAAGAGGCTCGTAAAAGTCCATAGAAGTGATGCAAGAAGTCAGACTTAAAGTGGTGTATGTAAAAATTAAAAGCTCAGTATCAGGTATATAGAGCCTATCTCAGCTGACACTCAGCAAGAGGCGGGGTACACCTTGGCCAGGTTGCTATAGAGACAATCCTTCATGCTCAGAAAAGAAAGAAAGAAGGTTCTTAGTGAGGGTACTTAAGCTTCACAACCCAAAGACCTTTGACCAGCGTTCTTGCTGTAAGGTTACAATACTTACCATGTGCCACCAAACTACCTATTCTCTTTCAATCCAACAGGTATCAATAAAAGGTACTCAAAGACTCCAAGAAATACAAAAAGGCATGAGTTTCGATCATAAATAATTGAGAGCTATAAAAAGAAATCAGCAGGTGAAAACAGGCTATGAGAAAGACATCTGGTAAAAAAAAAAATTAGACACCTGGAACAGGACTGTATTAGAAACAGATAATTCACAAGGGTTGTTTTAATCCCACAATTAAACAGCTTAAATTGAGCCAAAAGATGAACCTTATTAAAATCCCGTTCATTATCCAGTGCTGTTAGACTTACGGGAGGTCTTGGAGGCTAGTACAATAACCTTGGCTCCTGACAGAAACTGGAAAGCCAAACTATTCCCATCCTTATCTTCTGATTTTGCTGAAAACTCTGCAGAGAGAGACAGTAAGACAAAAAACAATGTGATGAGACAGATAGGACAGGCTATCATGATATAGGACGCCAACAAAGGAGAACAAGATACAGTCGCATGTACAAACACAAAATAAGCTTACACAAATCTCTATTCACACAGAAAGCACACACTCAGTATGAACACCATGTGTGTGTGTTTAGACGTCAGATCTGCTGACTGTGGCCGATTGTTAGATAACTGGGAAGCAGAACAGAGGTTCCCAGAGCTCAGACCTACACACACACACACACACACACACAAACACGGAATCACAAATAAACATGCATAAACAGACTCGTATAAATACACAACCACACACCGATACATAACCGTTGATTATTCATATAAATGTATACACATTCACACAGTTACACATCTCTCATTGCCTTCACTAGCTTTCCATTCATGCTTACATCATCTGGCTTTGTGTAAAACACTTATGTAGCCACGTCATTGATTATTGGCTATTACGAATCATTAACTGTAAGATGTAGTCAATTCAGAAGAACTAAACAGACATATACGGTAAAGCGTGCATGAAAAAAGATTATTGTTTAATCACTGACATTTTACTGATTTGTGCTTTATATATATATCGTTCTTTCCCTTGTCGCTTATACCTAGTGCTAAGCTTTTGGTATGGGTTTACATTTCAGCGTGTGCACAAGCCAACCAGTTGCAATAAGTGGACAACCCACTTTAAACAAATACATGTTGAGGTCAATATTGTATACCGATCTCTACAGACAAAGACTTAAACAGAACAGTGTGCTTTGGTTTCTGTAAATGTGTGATTCAAATGCAGAACCTGATTTGTTTGGGAAACTGAGAGCACCACCAGCACATCATTGTTAAGTGTTTGCATACAGAGTGAGTGTGTTATTACCTCGGAAGATGGAGCTGAGGTCAACTGGTGGCTGGTTGGTGTCCACAGTTATCTTAAACTTGGTGGCTTTGGCTGGAGGACAAGCGACACAAACCAATGACAGAGGAAGATTGAACCTGGACTGGAGGACCTTGGGAACTCCTGCGAATAAGAACCATCACTATAGTCAGAAAAGGTTCTTAAAAAGGTAGACTATTTATTACTATTATTATTATTATTATTTATTTATTAATTCTGCATTGCTCGTCTTAAAATCTTAAATCCAGTCTCCCTCCTTCTGTTGCTCCTTTTCAGAAATAGAACCTTAAAGTTGGCGACTACTCCCTCAATTCCGCCAAAGCCCCCCGCAATGACTCAAATGAGGCCTCCACATCGCTTTTTTAGCTTTCTCTCCAAACAGCAGTTAACATTTGTTCACACAGTCAACAGTTCAGGTATTCCTATTACATGAGCATCTGAGAGCTAGGAGACCAAGAGATTTCAACGCCAAGTATGGAGGTGAGTTTGTCGAAGATCAGAAAGGGAAGTTTTGTGAAAGATGGTGGGGACTGACTGACAAGAAAAAAGAAAAAGGAAGTGAGGAGGCGAGTTAAGGCCAACTACAACTATGTTCGGAGTGTATGGAGTGCTGAGCTTGGCAGAAATGTACACTTAGCTAGAATAACAGTGCGAGGAAAGGAGTGATGGAGGAAAACAGTTGTTAGGAAGAGATGGAGCGAAGTAACCAGAGGAGAGGAGGTGAGCTAATGACAGGAGAGTTGAGCAGAAAAACAAGTAGAAATAAACCAACATGTGAGAGAGAGAGAGACTGAAAGGAAAATAATATGAGAAGGGACGGTTTAATTAGGGAAAGTTCCAGGTTATTACAGATAGTAATAATTACCCACAACTACTGTGCACCTTTTCCTCCCAGACAAGCAATTATTATGTGATTATGTGAATAATTCAATTTGGTTTGAATGTATGAACTGAGGCCGAGAGAGAAGAAGGGAAGAGGTAAAGCCAAGGAAAGCAGTAGAAAACAGGGGAAAAGGAAGACGGAGAGAGAGAAAAAGTTCAAAGTTTTAAAGACCAAGACAGACTGAGGCCTGCTTTCTTCTTTCCTCACTCAGTTAAATTCTCAATGACCCTTCGTTCTGGATGGCTGAACAGTTAAACAACACATCACTTCCAACAAACACAACAAAGAGGGTTAGATATACATGTTGTCAAAGTGAATATGCTACAGATTTACTAAATATAAAAATCAGTCGTGGAAATCTCACTCTAAATGCAAACTATTCTCAGCGCTGTTCATTAATGTTAGCGGTCATGATACGTTGATCCACTTTTCACTTTTTTATCATCCAGCTGACTGTTCAGTTCCCTCCTTTGAACATGAATTATGATCGTCTTAACAGAGAAAATATCAAATTCCGATCTCCAACAAAATACTATTTCACGTTTTGACTCTAAAAAAAACAAAACAATTTGATATTTTTATGTGCTTTTGCATTCAAGCTCATTTAATAAACATCACAAATTTTTAAAATATATAACAGATGACCAATGTGTTTTAAAGTAACATTGATGATAATCAGGGCAGACATGATGTGCACTGTGATGGATTGGCTGACTCAGGCAAGTTTCAAGTGTTTCCAAGTTGAATTTCACAACATAGTGAAATGAATGAAAGCACTGGCTGCCCGAAAGGAAGGAAAAACATTAAAAAATCAAAAACACTAAGGTATCAAGTAAAGGTCATTATAGCTTTGGAAAATGATCCCTACTAAGGTAAAGTTTATAGGATATATAGTGAATGGTGAATGCAGCCACTTAAATCCTTTTATTACGTGTTCTGATGGTATTTATTTACCCTTATGGTCCTTCCTTACTAAGGTAATAGTATGGGATGTTTTATGTTTAAAACACATTTAAAACACTGTTTGCTGAGTCAGGCTGGTTTTGTTGATCTTACCATTTAAACAAGAGTCTCTAAAGAAACGCTAATATGGAATTGGAAAGCAAGAGGAGGAGGAAATATAAACACATAATAAAAGTCAGAGTTACAAGTAGGGAAAAATGACAAAGAAAGGACAGAGAGATGGAGACAAATTAGAGGAAAATAATGCTGACAAAGTAACAAAGGGAAGAAAAAAAGAGTTGAACATGGAGAAAAAAGGACGGTCAGACAGACAGAGAAGAATGAACTGGACTAGTAGGAGGTGGCATAGGTGTGTGCACACTTACTGCCAACTTCATACAGTGTTGTGAAGATGTATTTGCCCTCATCTTGATTCCTTTCTGCACATTGTCACACTTACATGTTTCAGTCAAACAAATTTATATATTAGACAAAGATACGCTGACTAAAAACGAAGTGAGTTTTTTTAAATTATGATTTTATTTATTAAAGGAAACAAGCTCCAAACATACGTCACCCTGTGTGAAAAAGTGATTGCCCCCTAAACTTAATAACTGGTTGTGCCACCCTTGGCAGCAAGAACTGCAATTGGCAACAAAAACTGCAATCAAGCATTTGTGATAACTGGCAATAAGTCTCTCGCAGCGCTAGAGAGGAATTTTGGCCCACTCTTCTTTGCAGAATTGTTTTAACTTAGCCACACTGGAAAGTTTACGAGCATGAATGGCCTGTTTAAGGTCATGCCAAAGCATCTCAATTGAATTTAAGTCTGGACTTTGACTAGGCCAATCCAAAATCTTTGTTTTGTATTTCTGAATCATGCTGCTGGTGTATGTTGGATTATTGTCCTGGTGCATGTCCCAAGTGCTCTTAAGCTGCAGGGTATGAACTGATGGCTGCCCATTCTCCTTCAGGATTTTCTAGTAGAGAGGAGAAGTCATGGTACCATCAATTACAACAAGTCTTCCAGGTCCTAAAGCAGCAAAGCGGCCTCAGACCATATTATTATTATTATTATGTATTATCACGTTGGCATGATGTACCACAGAATTTTTTCCCAAAAGTTTCAGGGATCATCAAGATCATTTTTGTGAGATAAGCCTTTGTGTTCTTTTTGGTCAGCGCTGTTTTTTGCCTTGGAGCAGTCCCATTTTTGCCCAATCCCTTTCTTATCGTTGAGTCATTAAGACTGACTTTAAGTGATGCAAGAGAGGCCTGCAGTTCTTTAGATTTTATTCTGGGGTTTTTGTTGTCTACTGGGTGAGTCGTCAATGCACTCTTGCAGTAATTTTTAGACCAGCCATTCCTGGGAAGATTCACCACTGTTCCAAGTTTGCTGACCGTGATTCGCTGCAGTCACAAAGCCTAAGAAATGGCTTATAACTCTTTCCAGACTGACAGATGTCTTTAGAGTGTGACATTATGTGTTGCTTTTTGAAGTCTTTTGGGGGGCTAACCCCACTAACTGCCTGTCTTTGACCTGTGGGAGGAAGCCGGAGTTCCCACACAGACACAAGGAGAACATCGAAACTCCTCACAGAAAGGCCCTGGCCAGATGGGGGATTTGAACCCAGGACCTTCTTGCTGTGAGGCAAGTCTAAAATTAAAACTCGTTTGAAGATCACAAAAAAAAAATCAGGAATCAGGAAAACAAACAAATCAGCAAAGGGGAAAATATTTCTGGTCACCTATTACACCTCTAGTCCAGAGTTTTACGCATATGGAGACATGGTGAGTTTGTGTGTCTGTGTTGCTGTGCTCATTACTACAATTTGACAAGGCCAAAAAAAAAAAGATCCTCACACATAACCTGTTCCTCTTGAGGCTGTTCCAAAAACCAAATAAATCCCCATAGACTCAAGGTAAAGTGTCCAGAAGAACAGGATTTAAAAGCATGTCTATAGTCTGGTACACAAATGAACAGTTTCTCTTAGTTCTTAACAATTGTATTAAACTCATCCAGGTGGATTCTGCCACTTTGACAGGTGTCAAACACAGGCAGCTGTAGAACGTTGGTAGCTGTTAGACCTCACTGACCTGGACCTCTCAACCTTATACGTGATGTTGGTGCACTTTGGAGTAATATATTAACATACTTGAGTTCTACACAGTCCTAATTATTTACTTTAACTGGATATTATTTATTTTTATTTACTTTTTTTCATTTTATTATCATTATTATTATTATTATTTTTTTTTACAATAAGCCCAGGGATGACTAAAAACAATTATCAAAGATACTAACATTGAGATCAGTGATTTTAACTGTTTTATTTAAAAAAGTGACTTGGAATATGAAATATACTTTTTCATCATCGAGATTTTAGACTAATTAGACGAGGTTAAACTGTATAAAGTGATGAAAAAAGTGAAAAAGCGAAGAAAGGAAGGACCTGATAAAATAATATCAACTCCAATGCTAAATATTAACATGCTTGAGTTACAAGAGGCGAGCATTGTTGTGTGGTCTCAGACATTAGCACTTAAAAAAAAAGTTAATCTATGAATTCTTTCTAAATGCAGGCTCTGTGAACATACATGAAAAGGTTTTGGTAGATGCACATCATTACCACTTTAAAATAACTCAAATACATAATATCACTGCTAAGGTTACACTCTGAAACACACAAAGTAAATGTTTAATATTGTAGATTTAAAAAAAAAAAAAATCTCTGTTTTAGTCAGTTTTGATGTTGAGAAGGATGTCGGCGGAAAGAAAAACAGCAAACTGTTCAAATTGTTGTTGTCTGAGGAAATGCTTGGATTCAGAAACTGGAACTGAGGCCTGCAGTGAGACTAAAGCCAAAGAATAAGTGGCTAAACACAATTTCTCGGCTACAGTAAACTGAGGTTTCCCTGTTTTTCTTACAGATTCTTTAATCCATCCACTGCCTCTCCTGAGTCTTCTGTAAGCTGCTGCTGTTTTGGGGATGTATAAATTGGAAAAAAAAAAAAAAGTGTAGGTGCATTTGAATCTACAGATCAAATCACACATTGTGACCTCTAACCCATAACTTCATTTCTGATAGCGCCTAGCAAAAAA
>VVHJ01032766.1:37289-50798 GCA_015107715.1 Tylochromis polylepis | reverse complement strand
CCAAAACAAATTTTGGCCTTTTGCTGTATTAAGAACCTAACCCTTAGAGTAACTTCAAAGATTAAAACACTGAAGAATCATAACCTCTCTCTATAGGGAGGCTCATCCACTGCTTTTTTTCCCTCTCACTGGCTCAATATCTGATCAGCAGGACACACTGAGCCAACTCCATACTACATGATAGTCACATCAGCTGGAGTCTAGGACAGCAAAAATCTTAAGCGCTCACACCTGAGGGGTGCTCTGCATGAACTGCTCTAGCTCCTCTGCACACTGTACCACTGCCACTTGGTGTTACCTGAGGAGGATCAGGAAGGCAACATCTGGATATGTTCTGGGGGCTGTAATTTTAGAAGCTCTTAAACAACCTTAATCCCCTCACAGTGTGCTATTTATTTTGGTCATGTTCTTTCGTCAATAGCCAGATTTTCTAAGAAGCAGGCAGCATTTCAAAGGAAATGACATACTGAGGCCCAATATACCCAACAGATTGGAAACAATAAAAGCAGTCATTTTTTCCAGCTAAAGATTACTAATCTATAGGTACATTTTGTCTGCTTCATCCAACATTGCAAACAGATTTTTCTTTTCCAAGAAAGTCAGCTGAGTTCAGTACATCACAGCGTACTTGTTTTTCCAGTGATCACCAAGAAATTCAATTAAAAAGGAAAAACTTCAGTATTACACAGAAATGTAATTAAATCCCACTCTACAAACTTTTCCTATCTTAAATACACATTAACCCAAAACAAAAAGTTCTTTCTCAGAAGCAGAGCACAAGTAATCAGAAAGATCCATAAAAATGATTTAATTGCAATTCATCCCGCAAGCTGCCATAATGACTAAATTTACCATTTAATTATGCTTTAATTGGGGGATTTTTAGCTTCATTACATAAAGGGGGGCTATAACTTGAAAGGATCAGGAAGTAAAAAGTCTCATCTAGTCTGTGTGTTACCAGGTTATTGAATAAATTCAAAAATGCACTAAAGCACTGGGCCACACTTCTTAATCGTTGAATTCAGGTGTTTTAAGTCTTGTTGCCACAGGTATATTAAATCAAGTTTGAGCGTGGTACTGTAAGATTTAACCGTTACAACAAGTCAGTTTGTGAAATTTCTTCCCTCCTAAATATTCCGCGATCGTAAGTGGTGTTACTGCAAATTAGAAGAGTTTAGGAACCACAGTAACTCAGCCCCAAAGTGGTAGACCACATAAAGTTACAGAGTGAGGTCACCGAGTGCTGAGGCACATAGTGCGTAAAAGTTGCCAACACTCTGCTGACTCAATAGCTGCAGAGCTCCAAACCTCCTCTGGCATTAACATCAGCACAAAAACTTTGCACATTCATCATTGCATGGGTTTCCATGGCTGAGCAGCTCCCGTAGGTGTAATGTGTAGGCAGCCTGGTACTTTTGTCCGTATGGTGTGTATTATTAGAGACATTGCAGCAAGGATATAGTGATGTATTACTTACTCCATTTCAAGTCATCATTTAATTTTGCCATTGTTTTAAGAATTCAACTAAGATTTTCATTAAACTCCTTGTTTAAATAAATACACAGCTTTCCCATTTGGCCTTAAAAAGGGTGAAGTAGAGCAGGGGTTAGTTCACAGCAACAACCACGTGGTGAAATGAGACAAAAGGCGAGACAAAACAGCCAGACAACATATTTGTGAAGAAACCAGTTAGAAGTCAAACAGGAAGAGAGAGAAACGGAAGAGAAAACAGAACATAAAGGAGACGGAGAAAAAGATGAGATTGTCAAACGAGTGAGGTGAAGAGTGAAAAAGGAATGCAAAATGGTCATATTTTACAACTGATAGCAGGCGTGTGGTGTGGCAGACACACGAGGAGTTAGTTTATTAGCATAATTCCTTTTAAGAGGGGTTGATCTAAAATAAAAAGAGCAGATTCAGACCATTCATCTCAGCCCACTGTCTTTACAAGGCATGATACTTTTATCTTACTCAATCCATAGATCTTCATGTAAAAAAAAAAAAAAAATCAGTCCATAAATCACTGCATAAATAACAGCTAAAGAACAGGCAATCAGCAGGAGTGTGTCTGTGTTCATATAGTCAAACTAAACCTATAAAGCCGGAAAGGGATTTTAGCATTTCGTGTGTTGATTACTCAAGCTTTAACATCCAAACAACAAGCAGTTCAGTTTTATAACATTCATGGCTAACAGCTTTATTTGAACAAGACCTAATCTTACTCTTTGTAAATGACTGCGCACACTTCTAGGTTGTGATATGAAAATAACAATTAAAGCTTGACAAGTCTGACAGCAGCACAATTTGGATTAAATTAGTTTTGTTCATCTTAATGAGATGAAATGACAGTCATTGCAATCTCTTTGTTTAATGCAAAGAGAAGCAAAAAAAAAATTATATGACATGTTGCATCACTGCACTAATTTACGAAACATTACCTCAGCAGACACAAGAAGCAGGGAAAGTAAGAAAAGTAGATGAAAGGTTATGGAGGATTACAACTTGCACAATACCGACAAATAATAATTCACACGAAAAGTGTTACCCTTCAAATATCCGCTCTCCGAGTGTCATTCTGATGTGGAGGAAACTAAGACTACACTTTGCTTCTAATGATGATGCTACAGACGTTTTGTGTTTATTTTCTGAATACATACATTAAGTCAACCACATTAAAAAATTATACAGGAAATGTTTTAGGGAAGATTTGGGTAGATCATCAAAGGTATTAGTCCAAACACAAAAGGGTTACATTTAAAGAGATATATGTCCCACATATGCAACCAGCCAAGCAGAGGTTTGCACAGACACTAATGCATTAGTTGGCCTTTGGTTTGTTTAGGGATTATTCTAAACCGTTTAGTGAAATGGTGTGTGATCACTGCCTGATACTGTCTTTTCAGACCTAAGCCTCTTGCTGATTACCGCAGGAAAAACAGGTGCTCTGTCACATTCTTTCACCTACACCTAAACTTTAGTCTGTGACGGTGCTTTCAGTTTTTTACATTTTCTAGGGAAAAAAACATGTCCAGATATCCTTACAGCCCTAAACTGATATGACCTCAGACAAACACTTCTGATGGGTACTTCATACATTCTATAAAACTACTTAACTACTGTACATCTGTAAGAAATAGTCCTGTCTCATAGACCATACAGTGTACTGAGCAGACACCTTTAGTACTTGACAGTTTCACAGCAACAAAATCAATCCAAATAACTTAAGTAATTTGTAAATGTAGTATCCCGCTATAATTAGATAATTAGTGAAGACAAGTGCACTTTATAACTTTATAAACAACCAATTTGTAATCAGTAACGAGGCTGACTCCACCACTGGCTGTGGTGGTGTGACCTTCAAGTACGGCTGTTATTATTTTCTACAGAGGTCAGCAGCTAAGAATGTGAAGCATGCAGAGCCCGAAAGATCTCTTTCTCTTCCCAACAACCCCCAACACTGTTTTCTAAAATTTTTTTACTACTATACCTATACAGTACCTTCATTTCTGTTTGAAATCAAGCACATTTTGAAGCATACCTTGAGGTAACTCCACCATCCTATATGTCCTCTCCTTTTTCTTCCTGTCCTATACTTTCAGCTGCCTCAGGTTTGTAGCACACCCTATTGTGAGCACTAAATAGGATGTCATGGTGACGCTGGTCAGTATTTTGAAGAACAGTAGCAAATCATTGGAGAGACCTGAGAAAAAAATAGGAGAGCTATTTTAATCTGTTTCCCTGCAGGATATCCTTGGACAGCATGTCAAACAGAATCACACACAACAGACATTAACTTGAGTTGAGCCATTCTGAGTGCATTCAAGCTCATGGCATTCACAATCTTTAATTATGCATCTCAGCACTGCATGTACACAGAACCTAAAATTCATCACTTTTAATCACCCTTAACATGACTACTTCTTATCGTTTTTGTTCTGTGAAGCACTCTAACGTAGAGGTTACTGGTAAGTGTACAAATATAATGTAGAAAATCTCAATGAATCCCCACAAAATTTCAATGGTGATAAACTGAGTGGGTTCTTAACACACTGCTCCCCCCCAGAAGCTGATTTCAGCACCACCAAGTTCTGGTTCTTCCCTCATAAACACAGAGACATTGTGGAGACAGTACCACAAGAATATTTCAACATTATATGGACATTACCTTGCTCATTAGCTTAGCTAGAAAACATTCAGTCCTCTCTTTGGTCTCTGAACAATCCAAAAGACTCACCAGTTTTTAATGCCACTATGTCGTTGAGGGTTTATTCATGTGCTTAGATGTAATTTATTTGATGTTTTATTTATTTCCCATACCAAAGAAGCGTCAACTTACATGACATTTAAATTTAAGATTAAAATGAATATGTGGGGGTATGCTTGAGGAAAGATATGTACGTAAGTAAGAAAGTAAGGTAAGTAAGGAATGGGTTTGGCTGTTTAGCATCATAATAAAAAAAATAAATAAAACTACCAACAGTCTTTCTCTGAATTTGAAAATTATATGAAAGAACAATGTACAGAATTTTTGGAGAAAAGGCAAACTGAGTAGCGTTGAATAGTGCTCTATTATGATGCTGTATTATTATCCTATCAGAACTCGAGTCAGACTAGGCAAAACTTCCATGACTTTTAAGCAAATGTTCATGACCATATGTTCCCTGAAATGCATGGTGGTGTAAAATATCTGCATTGAAAATGAAAATGATCAAAATCTATTACAGTGTACCCTTAATATGTCTCAGCTCTTTCCCACGTACACACAACATTTGACGACCTCCCCGGTACGCATAATGATGAGTTTGACACCTCAGTATATATGATTATGACCATTAAAATAGTTTTTGTTTTTTTCTAAGGGTAGTTGCTTAGGCAGAGACTACCCTCACTATAACTTCTGATTCAAACCCAGTCATTTTGTTAAATAAGCAGCCCTCAAATATGACAGAAATCACTGGGTTCAGAAAAGAGCTTTAAGGATGACTTCAAGTAGGCTCTCAAGGGATAAAAAATAATGTGTTTTTGTATAAAATAAACATTTAAGGTCAACACACCAGGAAAATATCTATAGAAAGAAAATGTTGACACATTTTCTTTCTGTCTCATGTGTCACTCACAATGGTTTGCTTTCATGGCAGGGCAAGAGGAAACGGTGCAGCTGCTAGCAGGTGTCACACCAGGAAGGGGAAAAAAAGACAGTTCTGGAGAAGAGACTTAATATGCTTGAGGCACCCAAAGCTTATCTACATTCTCATGACTAGCTACCTATCTCATGCTAAGAGCACCAAATGAGTCTACATAGTCTCCACTTCATGTCCTGGGTACTGGTCCTTTAAGTCATGCCCTATAACTTTACAATAGAAACATAATTTAGCATTTTCCAGGTACTGCACAAATTCACAGTCTTGGCTTTTCTAAAGCTTTCCCAGTATATTTATTTCCTAATACTTTTCTAGGTGTAGAAATTGCCATTTTCCAGTTCCATGACCAAAAGTTTTCTATGACCATATGAACCCTGCCTAGTGTCTCAATATCAGTGAGACAATATCAGCTTCCTTTGCTTCTTCATTAGCTTCCTCCTGCAATAAGTTATCAATATACTGTCAACAAGCAGCATCAATATTTTAAACAGTCAGGCGGTCTAACCCATTACCCCACCAGTTTCGCTTAGTCACTACTTCATGACTCCTCGTGATGGAGCTTATCAAATGAATGAACTCACAGGGGGAAATGATATAGACAGTGTGGACACCGAGGAAAGATCAAACTCACACGTTATCAAAACAAAATGAACACACACAGAGACACACCGAACTGTACTGAACGAATCCTTAATTCCTAATTTTTCCCTCTTTTGGTACACAGATATCTAAATCCATTATAGGTGATTTGTTTTGGTAAGTATCGGGTATTACATAATTGCTCTATTGTGATGCCACTGAGGGAGACATATTAAATAACTGTGCGTAAAAGACAATTCATACAAAAAAACATGATGCTGACCCATGAGTTAACTTCCATGTGTCTGCTGGCATGCATTTAAGCTACCAATAATGTTTTACACTACAGTCCTTAAACAAGCAGCAACATTATTGTAGAAGTTAGGAGAGCAGTTCTCTCTGATCCACACATGCTGTGATATCATGTCACTTGTGCTCATGGTCAGGCAAGGGCCACTTTTACAATGCAGACTGGCCCTACGCTGAAATCTCCAAATGCAGATAATCTAGCACCAACACTTTTTTTGTTTTAAACATGTGAGCATCATTTCAGTAAGGGTTAATGGATTATTGGTTTTCTAGTGAACTGCTTTAATTTAAGCCAGCAGGGGTAAACGCCGTCTGCTCTGGAGTGAAGCCATCACATTGTCCGGTTGCTTACTGTGTGTGCAGTTCTTTTTAATTTTTTTTTTACTTCTGGACATGTAAGATGTCGCAATAAATGAAAAGCAAGAGAAGACATATCCTGAAAGAAGCAGAGCAGCTAAGATTAACCACAAACTAGACAGCACAAAATTCAACACACGCCCACAAACGTGTTGCACACACATATACACAAAGAGCACAAACAGAAGCTCAAGTCAAAGAGAAGTGTATCACTGCCACAGTCCTGTACAGTTTACTGAGGTTTGTAACAGATGTTGGAACAAAACTAAACAAAAAACAAGGCGAAAACTTTCATAGTGATCCTGGCTCAAACCAAACAACCTGAAGTAACTTTAGCTGTTTGTGAAACTTACCCTTTTCCCCACAAGTCTGCTTGTTGTCAGTCTTTCATTCCAGCTAGGCAAGTTTGTTCCTCAGATTTCTTTCGTCTCAAGATGGAGGCAGAAACTCTCCAAACACTGTTCCTTTGCTCTGAGTTTTTGTTATTACCAGGTCCGGTTCTGCTTCTCTCCTACTGACTGCTGCATGAGCTGCTAACATGACAACACTGATAAACAACCAGCTGGAATGACAGACACCAGTGCTCAAACACACAGGTGCACGCAGACTCCCAGTGAACACAAACAGAGAAGGCATAGACAGCTCAGAGGAGCACAGTATAAAACAGCTCCTTTGCCAGCAGTTCGCCCCTTGTGTGGAACTCCAACCTTACTCCACCTACCTCCTCCTCCTCTTCCTCCCCTCCATGCACCTCCCCTCCCTCTCTCCTAAACAGCTCCACGACACAAAGAGAAAGGGGCTCAGAAGTTTCTTTTTCTTCAACTTTTTCCTGTTAACAGTTCAACGCACAATACAGAACTGTCGTCTTTTTCTGGTAAAAAACAAAACAAAAAAACACCAAACTGCCTGTGTACTAGAAGGTAGAGCAAAACAGTGTGAAATGTTTGTTTTTATCCACACTTTAAAAGTATGATCCTCTTTATTGGCATAAAAACCAGAAACAGTCAAACTGAATGTTCATGAGCATTTTAAATCATTAAAAAAAAAAAAGCTCAAATCTTTTGCTTGCGTCTATTTTTTCAGTGGTACAGAGTAAAAAAAAATTCACGCTTTGTATGCACAGAAATCTTTTACCAGCTCTACTTTAAATAGCCCAGATTTCATGATCCTTTGACACAATTTCAGGTGACTCATCACAGAGATACACGAATGAAAAATGTCTGTGTAAAGCAAAGGCAAATAAGCACGGCCATATGTCATATATTTCATATACAGCATTAATCCTGGCAAACAGCTAGAAATGTCTTATATTAACTGACCTTTCTTATGAATTTTCAATATGACTGACTATAGTTAGTAGTGGCTAGCGTTGTGAGCCCAGTAGAGGAGAGGAGAATGCCCGCCCTGATAATGGTGAAACCTGTTTTATAAAAACAGTCAAGGTGAAGGAAATGTCAATCAATTGTTTTCTTGGGAGGGATGCTGCTCTCAAATAGCTTCTGCTAGATCTCGCTCATTTAATTTCTGAAAATGTTTGTTCATATGAAAAAAGTTATTTATTTGGTACCACTATGGTTGATGATGTTTGTGCTGAAGTCCATCCATATATCCAGTCAATATGTCAATTAATAACTGTACCCTACACTGAGAAGCACTAACACTATACATGACATCCGTCAATCTGTAAGAAATAAGATGTCAGCGACATCTCATTTCTTACAGTATGTCCATGTTTTTCTGTTCTTGTACTCTGCAGGTACTTCAGCCCATCGTGATAATGTGTTATGGCCTCATTTAACTCGTGACAGCTGTGTCCGACCCCATTGCTGATCAGAATGACTAGTTCTGCAGGAACTGGTTGCCTAATCCTAAGCTTGTGCTTCTGTGTAAAATTGACATTCAGTGACAAGCAAATGACTTCACATTTGATGTCATGCTGTCCTTTATTTATCCATTCATAGTACTGAGGGCAAAATGTTTTTTATAATTCTTGGTTTTGTCATAAACTAGCCTACAAGCACTACACAGAGCAAGAGTTTTGACCCTTTTCCAAACTGACTTAAATGACAGCCATATTTCAGGACCCCCAGTATTCTGGTTCAGGTTATTGGCAACACGAAGCCCCAAGCTCTTATGACAGCCACTTTAGATTCCTCTTACATGCAAACTGCCAATGCTGTTCTGCAATGTGTCTGAAGACGCTCGATGAGGAGAGCAAGGAGGCAGGAGCCATTGTCAGAAGTTGCCATGAGACACCTCTCACAATGACACTGAATTCCAAATTGTTTAGACGGAGGACACAAATAAAAAAGACCAGCAACGTAATTGTGGCACATGTAACCCAGAGTAAAATCTACATTATAATCCAACCCATAAATATTCATCAACAACAATCTTTTTATATTATTTACAGATCACCTTAATATTGGATTTGTGAAAGTCTTCATAGCGCTTATCTCTAATGGAAAAAGTCACAAACCTCGGTTTTAACTTTGTTTTAGCATCTTTCAGCTTACCGTTTGGGTTTTAAAGCTGGCAGCTCCACAGTTTTGATTCACTGCTCCAAAAAAAAAAGAGAAAATAAACCTTTTTTTAGTCAAAAAGCTCTGGAAAACACTTTAAGAGCTCTGCTCAAACAGCACACAGTCAAAGCAGGAAAACAGCTTGTGAACACAGTCGAGTATTTAGCAACTGAAGAGCCGGCTATTTCACACAAGAGTGAGTTGAGTTTAATTTGACACAACTGCAAAATGAAAGCCAGACAGATGTGCAGGTAACTGTTTCACATTATAATCACCCTAACAACTATATTAATATTCCAGTTTCTGCACTGCAATGCAATACCCGAAGTTCCCCCAAAACCCCTAAAACTTTAATGTGCCTTCACAGGAAAGAAAGACAGACTTAAAAATCAGATGTATAACAGCTCATATATTTAAGGGATTACTAAGTAGTAATAAGTTTTCGAAAATCATACTAATGTTGGAAGACTCAGGTGATAGAAAATACAAGCATAAAGGAAGAAAAGTAATCCTTTTTTTAAAATCCCAATTCACTGTTCAACTTTGAAAATTACGGTCTCCCAAACCCTAACCCCAATTAGTTAGTTATTCAGTCTTAAGTGTAGCACAGCGGCTGCA
The DNA here is from genome assembly GCA_015107715.1 of Tylochromis polylepis. Classification (NCBI taxonomy): domain Eukaryota; kingdom Metazoa; phylum Chordata; class Actinopteri; order Cichliformes; family Cichlidae; genus Tylochromis; species Tylochromis polylepis. The sequence continues at coordinate 41,272 of VVHJ01032766.1, read as the reverse complement.
TAACTCGACGAAGGAGAATGCTTACTGGGTCAAGGTCGGTGCCTAATCGCGGGCCTTGGAACAAAAATATCTGCTCAGTTTCTGCACGGTTTCTTCCTTTGCCTGTGCTTCACCTCTGCACCACCGGAGAGGACAGAACTGTGTTTGCAGACTTTTGTTAAACCATTTCTTTATGCTGAATTGAACATTAATTTAAGCTAAATTAATAAACTAATAGACTGAGATTATTTATGTGTGTGGACAAGTTATGAACACCTGCAGAATACTTAAAGGGATGTTGGTCAAGATTGCGACTACCCTCAGGGCCTTACCGAAGAATGCATATATGAAATGTAAACCATCATAACCAAACCAGTAAGCCCTAAAAATACCTACTGTGCTGTTTTTGTGTAGATGTTTTATATGATGTGTTGATCAGCTATCATTAAGCATTAGTCATTCACACTAGTTCGTTACGTATTATTAACATTAATCAAAAGCAATTATTAAGTAATCAATGTTAAGTAAAACAATCCATGTTTTATCCAATTCCCAATTAAAAAGAAAAACAAAACATTTTGCATCGTCGTAAAGCTGCATTTGACAATTTTAGGTAAAGTCCTATTTTTCCTCGTTAAATCTTAGTGCAGGGAACCCACAACTGAATTAGTTTAAATGCCACTCAGGCCCAACACACAGCTCTCTGAGGCTAAACAAATCAAACACCAGGATCAGTGTTAATCTACATGTTACCCGGGGCACAATTTAGAAATTGCTTGCTCATAGCGTTTGTGAGCCTCTGAGTAAAAACTGACTCTGATATTGGTTTAACAGCGCCATCTAGCGTGAGTTCTGCATGCCAAGAGTTTATGTGTGAGAGTGATATTGAGGAGAAACGTGGGCAACAGAGACTAAGATTTTAGAAGCACTCAATTTACTCGTAGTGATAATTTATATTTAAAATTCTGTCATGATTCTTTTTTAATATAGTTTAGAATAAAATGCATATCTTTAGATGACCCTTACAGTGGTCAATAAAAGCCAATAACAACAACAAAAAAAGGTTTGAGGTTGCATATTTACAGCAAGAATTAAAATTAAAGTCCCAGTATCCAAAACACTGCTAGGTGAATTGAGCTATGTTGCTTCAATCTGACATACCTCCTTATACAGATTTTATAATATGTTAAATAACTCATGTAAAGTGCACTTTATACTGCTCAGCTTCACACAATTACAACCATCTTGAATGTATTTACATAGACATGCACACAGCCTGTAAATAGCTCATGTTCATTAAAACAGTCCAATATTAAGTCCTAATCTTACCCTATGAACAGATATATGCGGGTTGTGTAGACATATTTCTCTTTGTATGTATGTGTGTGTATACACAAACTTTTAACTTTTTAATACATGTCAGTAAATTGTGGTTAATAATTGTATTTGTATTTATATTATGTCAGCATGTTTATGTTATTTAAGTCTCTTTTTTGCATCACCTGTGGGATGGATCTTCAATCCTCTTAACATACTACAAGATATACTTTCAATGTAATATTTGCTATACACTATATTTTAACGACTTTGACAACTAGACTATGAAATAAGCAGTAGGCTATAAATCAAACATACCTTTATATCCTCCTCAGCTTCTTATATCAGGTGGAAGAACCCGTGTTAGCTACAAAATGTCCTTTATGGGGCTACCATGCTAATACAGTAGTTATCCGTGTCCCAGGTGCGCTTAAACCTGTAGTCGGGTTAATACATTGTTAATGGTCCCATGGACTTAAAATAAAATGTAGTTTTTAAAGTTTCGTTACTATTAAAAGTGCATTATACTAAGCGCCTCAAATAATTAAGAGGAAACTAGAGGAAATTCAGGTGAACAGGCTAGCGCAATTACTTTTAGCTAGCTTAGTATCATTTTCCAGTTTGTATATTTCTTCTGTGTCTAAGATTAATAATTCAGATACATAAAATGTTCATAAATTTCACACATTAAGCAAGAAATCCTCTTGGCGGGCAGTGCAAGGTTTATACTAGGCAAATGAAAGAAAAGGAAGTCTAAGACGGTATAAACCACATCTGGCAGCATGATGCCTGGAAATAAAACAAAATGTGTGCATTGGTTTCAGTACCTGCAAAAAACTAGTTCCTTTTCGTTTATGACTTGCGCAAGTTTTTTCAGTCAGAGATGTATGGCTGCTTAATGCCACTGGGTTAAAAAAAAAAAAAAAAATAGGGTGGCACAGGGGGCTCCGGGAAATCCAAATATTTAATCAGAAATAAAGTTATCATGGAAAAAAAATTACTTTCAGATTCATGTGCAGGGGTCATGCACAAGACTTTAAATATAAATCTGTGGTGGATAATTGTTTTGCAAAGTGGAAAAAAGTATTCAGGCTTTTTATTTTAGTAAAAATTGCAACCTTACTTAGTAGCTTAATAGTACTCAATTTATATAATCAAACATTAACATACCTGAAGTACATAATTAGTACAGGTACTACTTCAGATAGTACATGTACTAATTATGTAGAATGGCAATATTCAGACTCATACATATTATTATTATTATTATACATATTATCATAATTACTCATTCATGTGTATGTCTCTTTAATAATTTGAATTACTTATATGTTGCTGAGTAGCTTGCTCTAATAAAATGCAATTTATCTGCAACACAAGAAAAACCTAAAGCTTTCAAATAAATGGTGTTGAGTACATTGTATCCAAAATATAGTGGTGTAAAACCACTACACATACATAACATAAAATACAAATACATTAAACCTGTGCTCACAGATTTCATATCAAAGTGTCAAATGAGTTTGATGGCCTTGTACTCAGCTGAGTACAAGATCCGCGTGTATCTGTGCCTGATATCGCCGCTGGTACAGAGTAAAAACTTAAAGCAACTAAACTTATTTGATATGCATTTGTTCAGACAGTTTACAGTAAGGGGATATGGGCAGCACTGCTCTACTGCACTGCAGTGTCCACTTACTCCCTTTTCTTGTGCAGCGAGAAAGTGAGCATAAGGGCTTTACAGAAGACATGGAGGGCTGATATATGCTGTCCTTCATAGCTCCACAACCTTGTTTTATTAATTTTTAGAGTATCTGTGGATTTTCAGGCTCATGCAGCAAATAACTGGTATACGCAGTAAGCACTTCATTCATCTGATGTAACCCGGAAAAAGTGAAATTCATCACGTTGTCGCAAAAGTACTGTCGTTATCAGGCTTACAAGGGCATCAGGGTCACGGAAAGCAAGCAGAAGTTTCAGTCGATAAAAAACAACAACACAACAGCATTCTGTATATTATCATATAAATTTTCTTGGTTATATTGACTTGGTTGTCTCCAGACAAATCCCATAGGCCACGGCTTACAGCAAGATTAAATGAGTCATGTGGGCAGATAAATGTTAACACAAAAGAAAATGATATGACATTTTACAGGAATCAGCTACCCACCTGAGCACCAAAAAACGATGAAGGTCAGTTCTCCCCTGTCTGATTGTCAACATTTCTTTTGTGCTTTTTGTTTCTTTTTTTCACCGGAGGGTCACAGCTACAAGTTAAATAGTTATTTCTGACCCATGGAAAAATAGTTTTTCTGATACACAAGTCTTTCTCAACTAATTCTGGTCACAGTGTGTGAGAAGGCAGCAGAACACAAAGTCGTCACCCCCTCCCCTCTCTGCTAAAGAGGGGCCCGCAGACACAGTTTAATGAGGCACCCTCTCGTGACATAAAACCTGATTCATCGGCAACCATCAACAAATCAAACAACCATCTACATTCCTCGCAGCACCTCTACATTTTGGGTTAAGAAGTACATCACTGAGGATAATACAGCAAAGTCCCGCCCAAACTGTAGCTCATTTTTCTGTAATCGCCACACAAACTGTACATTCCCGTTCCTGAGCAGTGTGTTTGAATACATTTGCCTTCATTTATGCACTTCTTTTTTTTCTTTTTTTTTTTTTTA
>VVHJ01032766.1:18548-34482 GCA_015107715.1 Tylochromis polylepis | reverse complement strand
CCCGTACTCAGCGAACTGCCATACACCCAGCCTTCACTAGCGGTGCTCTGCTCCATCGGAGACATGAAAATAAAGTCTCCTTGCAACAGTTCCAGCTCATCATCATTCTGAGGCATGTACGGGTACATGACTTGCAGTGTCTGCGGGGGGCAGATGATTAAGAGCCATTAAGATGGCAGCAATTTTAAGTGCCAGAGCTACAACTGAGGAGCGGAAACATGCTTGTTAAGAGAAGGTACTCATTCAAATGAGAGTCTACCTCGTGATTAGCAAACCGAATATCCCTGGAGAAGAGCACGGCCAGCCAGTCACACCCTGCAGACACGTCAACATTTTTGGCTAACTTCTCCAAAGCCGGAAGGTTACTGGCTTGAAAGTGGTAAGCCAAAGTGACATGAAGCTGTTTCTTATGGGGCTCAACATGAACATCTGGATTAAGGATAAAAAAATAGTAACACATACACACCAATCATCCACAATAATAAAAGCACTGGCGGACAAAAATATATATTTTTTAAATCAAAGTTGAGGGTTTCTTGGGATGCACCAGTTGAAAATACAGAAAATACTAGTACCACTTCTGACTTTTAACCTTGACGATAGCATACAGCCTACTTTTCATGTTGTTATTAGCTAGCCTGTAGGCTCTGGACCATGGTACAGTTCCACCTACCTCTGTTTCTAAGTTGACAAACTATAACAAGTTAATAAAATATAAAAGGTTGTAGTTTTTCATCAGTGGCTACATGATGGACTCTCTTAGCCAGGCAAAGGAACTACCCGGATTCTAATGGTATCAACTAGCAAACTAAGCCCCAAATAATAATACATTAAGCAGTGCTGCCCAAATAATTCTAATACACAGGATAAGCAAGAGAGTTTTATTGATCCTCTCATCAAACTCTGAGTGAGAAAGCAATTAAGCGTCCAAATGTCTGTCTACTCCTTTGAACTAAACCACTGCTGCAGAGAGCCTGGGAGCACTAGCATCACACACTGTGTCTGCAAGATCATGTATAACCTCTTAACCAAAGGGAAAAAGAGGACTTGAACCTGCTTTTGATGCGGCTTCACTGGCAAAGTCAGCAGCAAAACTCTTCAGAGTCTCTGCCATCTGTTCCTCCACGAAGAGACCAATGAAGGTTGAGGAGACGTAGAGCTCCAGAGGGAGGGGCATAGGTATGCGACCTTTCCACTTGGCCACGGTGGTCTGGAGAGCATCGGACAGTGCCTCCACCTTCGCATCAGTACACTGAGTGTAGAGGAGATAACAACACAGGGAACTCAGTGATATACTGAACACTATGTCATTGCTAGTGATATGTATATAAAATAAAAATCTGCACATGGGCAAATATAGAGTTTGGTGCAAACATCTGTTTAGATCCTTTTTCATTACACAGTACTATCAATAGAAAACTGTCTTTGGCAACTAGGAGAACAAAGAAAGCCTGCCACAGATGGTACTGTTCCCTGATCTCTCAGATCAACAGTGATAACTCCTGTATTTAAAAAACCTGCTTCAGATCCCAACATTATCAGCAATTTTTGTTCTATATTAATTTACCCTTTTAATCCTTGAGAAAATAGCTGTTTCTCAAGTTTATGCTCGCTTGTCTGCCAAAACCTTTATGAACAGTTACAGTCTGGCAGCTGACTCTGGTCTATTAACCATTCTCATCCACTTTGATCTGTGTGCAGCATTTGACGCTATATCCATAACATCCTTCTAGACGGACTATGCTGTAATGGAATCGCAGACACACCCTTAAACTAGTTTAAATCCCATCTCTTGGCTCTTGGTCACACTCATTTCATTCTACTCAAAAATGTAAAATCCCACCCGTTTCCAGTTACTGCCAGTGTTCCCCAGGGATCTGTTCTGGGGCCTCTCCTATTCATTATCTATTAACTTCCACGGAATATATTTTCTGTAAATTTAATCAGCTTCTACTGTTATCCTGATCACACCCAGCTCTACCTGTCTACCAAACCTAACACCACTCTCCCACTTGTGTTTGCCTCCAGGAAATCAACCCCTGGTTTGCTTGCAACTCTTTCAGACTGCACAGTGATTAAACCGAGTTTCTCCTGACTGGCCCCAAAGGTCTTCTTCTCACAGTCCCTTTGACTACCATGATATCGAGAGCTTTCAGTTGCTCAGCTCCGCGCCTTGACATCTGTGACACATCTGTGACATGTCTTTCTAGCATGCAAGGCTTTGAACTGGGAGAAATTGGGCTGAAATGCTACACACAGACTTAATGCATCAACAAAGAGGAACTTGGGTCATAAGTTAGCGAACAACTGAGGGACAGATTTTAAATTTGAAGACCACAAAGAGGTTACGTGAGGTTAACCAACCCAGCAAACTTAAATCTAACATGTTGTATTTGCAAGCACTGCTTTCATTCGTTTACTGCGTTCTCTGCAACAGGCTTCACACCAAAATGTGACAGCATATGTTAAATGTTTACTGTACATGTACAGAAACTGAAAAAACTTCCTCTGGGCGAGCACAAACAATTTAAACACACACACAGAGGAAGCTGAGACTGACCATGAAGAACTGGCAGAGGGTAATGTGGGGAAAGATGTTGTGTGCCTTGTTCTTGCCACAAGACAGGCGGGACTGCTTCCAGAAGTGAGTGAGCTGCTGGAGCAGTGGCCCACTGGGTCGCAGATATAACACATACTCTCTGGGTAGAGGATCATCCAGGAAGGGGTCATCGACATGGGAGAAGAGCCTGGAGTGACGAAGAAGACGTCAAGTGGTGAAGAGGGGAAAAAAACAACTGTGAAAATGGAAGATAAAAAGGAAGGAGCAGCTAATGTCCAGCAGAGGGCAGTGCCGTGGTAAGTGCCGTCATCTGCCGTCTCAATAAAATGTTACATTAGGTCAGTATATTTTTGCCATGTCAAGAATATCAGTTTGATTTCCTATTAAGCAATAACAACAGGGAGAGAAAATGTGAGTGTGCGCATGTGTTGCTCTCACCAGTCACAAGCCGCCTGGACATTTTTGCCTCCTGTCGAAACCAGAGCTTTTAGGCTGCAAAACAGGAAGAGAAAGGGAGAGGGGGAGATCAAAGCACAGCCACACAAATCAATACTTTCTCTTCCGGACTGTATTTATTAGGAAGAGACTGCTGTGCCACCCATGTGACCATGAACAAAGAACGAACATCCAAAGAGATTAGTAAAAAGACAGCAAGCACACAATAATTCTTTCATTATTCACACCAGAGGTGCATGAAACAGACTCTGACTTGAAGCAGCTAGTTTCTTTGCTAAGAAAGCATTAGGACAGTCTGGTTCTATCATCAGTTAGGTGTGGCCACCTACTGGGAGATGGATCTCCCTGTTTTCAGTGTTTGCTGAGGTCGAACTTGAAGTCGAGTACACTCGAGTAAAGTAAAAACACATTCAAATCACTCATCTCATTGCTTAAAAATGTAGGCCAACAAAAGTGCAGTGTCACAATACCAAGATCTGCTATAAATGACAGTTAAAATAATGCCTTTAGTTCTAATATGATATAAAATGAAAGGTTCCTAACACAAGATCTATCTGTGTCATTTTCTACTCTAATTTCATTTTTTTTCCCTGAAACAGAGAGCTGATTGAATGATTACTCTTGAGTGTTCAAAATCTAATTAGCATCTTTTTATAAAAGCTCTGTTATTGCAGGCTGCCTCTGAAGGGATTTGCTGATTCAAGGATGTTTCTTCAGCTCTTAGAGGACTAACACAGATTATATCTGCAAGAGATGGTAATTTAGAAGCTTCAGAGCATACACGCACTGCAAATCTTTGGTGCACTGTAACACAAACTTTGCTGTTTTGTCAAATATTTCTTATGTTTGGTATTACAGCCTGTGAGAGCTGGACTCCTGATAAACGAGTAAAGAAAGGAAGTAGCCCGTTTCATTTTTAAACAATAGGGAATTCATGTTAAGTAACTTCACATTGCTTTGTAGCATTTAAGCTTTAAAATTCAGCTGCGAGCCACCCAACTCCATCTCCTTTGAGCTTTGTAAGGTGCTTGAAAATAAAGCAGAGCTCTGAGTCTGTTTAGCTCTCATTCATTGCATCTGATAATCCTGAAAGCAAAACCTTCATAATAATGTCACAGTTTTATAAAGGATATTTGTATTCTCACATAAGAGAGCTCTGCTTATTGGTACTCTTAATGGCAGTTCTAATGAAGGGGTTGTGTTCTGCACCATTGCATGGTCACCACTTGACTGAATTTATAGCGTGATACGGACAGAGTTCATTGTGCCGTCCTGATGTTCGAACTCAATGAGCTATTTTTAAATTTGTCCCAGTGAGAGGGTCCTAGATACGGCGAAATCCCCCAACCCTGGGGCAGCGCGCACAGAAAGAGCACAGCGTGCACGATGAGAGCGCCAGGCCTACAGGATCGTAACAGATGGCTCACACAGATCTACATAAAGACTTGAGTTATACATCAGCTACAGTGAGAGTCAAAAAATTCGGTTAGTCTATTATTTATATTATTTCATCCCAGCACTACACCACCACTGTAAGGAGGAGGTTTAAGAAAGAGAGTCAGTTTTCCTTTTCAAAAGATTCCACCTGGTTCTGTGCGGAGGAGGAAAAGAAGGGGATTTTCTCTCAGAAGGCATGATGGGATTACATGCAGATGTGACTGAGACGTCACAAAATCCAATCCAGGCTGGAACATTGGATTCTTGCTTCTTATCTCCTTGGTATTTTATGAGAGTGAACCCTTGTGATATTAAATAATAGTAATGCTCTTAGTGCGGAGTCACAGAGCAAACTGACATATGTGATGCAACAGCACTTGAATTTAATCTGTCCTTTTTTTTTAAGGTTTTCAAAGGAGAAGAAACCCTGATCCACACATAAACAATAACACAACATCAAGCAGGACGGCGTTGCCATTTTTATTCATCGATGTGGCACAGATTTTTAGAAAGGGTAACGTTTTAAACAAAAGGGGTTTTTTTTGTGTGTGTACTTTGAAAATATAATGCACAAGATCGGAGTTTAAGCTTCAGCTTTTCGTGGCTCAGTCCATGTGAAAAGGACATCATACTGACTCTGGCAGCAGTGTAATAAGTAAGTAAGAACATAAAAAGCAAACGATGCTGACACGTTTCACCAAGTCATATGTTTCAGTTAACAGTCGATTCATAAATATGTCTGTCTTACACTTGTCGATTTTTCTTCTTTTATTAAATCCATAAATAAAATTCTTGAGATTTCAGAACGTCTTTTTGTGAGAGTGTCCTTGACTGAGGTAGGTAACAGTAACCGAGCAGGTTTTTTCATGCCTGGAGAAACAGAGGAGCCTCTTCCTGTGAGGAAGCCGTGCTACACACCACCAGGCTTGCTTCGTTGCAGCATGTTTGACTGTGGTTTGTGCTATTTTTTTTTTTTGCTACCATTTTTCTTCATGATTGTGCTTGATGGCTCACTTTTTAATTGTTATACAGGTGGCCAGAGTGTTCACACTCAAACCTCTAGTGTGACTCCTCTGGTGGAACTTGTTAAACCTTGTAAGTGTAATGTTCTCACAATGAGCTCTTCCATGCATAGTTCCCTTAGAAAAGAATATATTAAGATACTGATTAAACCCAATATTTTAAAAGAAGCAAGAAATCACATGCATGTAATGTATTCCTTCGCCAGAAGTTTAATAAAGAAGGTAATCGTTCCACAATTTTTAAAGCTCATATTGGAATATTATAATCAAGTGCTATACATTTTGGAAATGAAATATCCTTATGCTAAATTATAAATGTAGCAATACTTTTTTCAAATCCCCACTTTCAGATGCCGTGCCTTCTTTATTAAACCTTTCCACATTTCTAATAGTTTTTGAAAAAGAAATGAAGTGATTTAAGTATGCGTTGTTCTTGGTGTTTCTTGCAGTCATTTCCAAGCTGTGGTGTGATGAATGAAGCCGTTTTCAGAAATGTCTTCAACTTTTTTAAAGCCTGACTTTCATGGTCTGATTTTGACTGACGTGCGGTACCACAAGGAAGTCGTAGTACACCAGCAGACATGCTTAAAGGTGCTATGTATACTTTCGCCACCACAAATTCCTACACGCACGCTTGCATTTCATAATCCAACCTCAGACTAGTCCTTGCCTAGTGCCTGCTTTACAGAGTGGTTATGACTGATAACAATAGGCGTCACACAACCCATGTAGATCGTATCAGTGCAGATATTAGGATGCAGTCTTGGTAAAAAGAAAGTACACCAGCTTTCATTTCTAAGGTTTTCTGTATGAGGACAAACACCTCACACTGGCTGTCAAGCACGGTGGTGGAGTTGTGATGATTTCGGCTTGTTTTTCAGCAAAACGATCTGAGCACCTCGCAGCCATTGAGACGACCACGAAGTTGTCCGTATTGCAAAAATGTTATAGAGTCAGCTGAACTAAAGCAACACTGGAAAGAAGAGTGGGTCAAACTTCCTCCACAACAATGTGAGAGACTGAGAAAGTCATATAGTTATTGGTGCTAAAGGCGAATCTACAAGTTACCGAGTCATGGGGTGTACTGCTTTTGTATTTTGGCATACTTACTGTTAAATAAATAATGTGGTTATATTTAACTAATTTTAAGACCGACTGAGGATGAGATGTAAAACCTCAACAGACAGAATATTGTCTTTTTTTTCATCGAAAATATATATGCACCTTTCAGAGTAGAATGATAAAGTCAAGGCAACACTGTCATAAATACAGAGGACAAAATAGTTTAATGACTTATTCCAGCCATCACTTTCTAAAAGTGTTAAATGCCAAAAAAGAGAAAGATTTTTTTGGCTATAGTGGTCAACAGGTTTTCTTTTACCCTGAACTGAATATCCATGTTTCAAATGTTTTTTTCCATGTGTTCCAGTATAGCTGAAACAGTCACAGGCAAACTCTCCTTAAAAACTGCATTTCCTGTTCATGGCTGTTACAACCAAATTTCCCCTTGTGGGACAATTAAAGGATTATTCTATTCTATTCTATTCTATTCTATTCTATATAAGAGAATAAGAGAAAATGACCATTATTGAATGAGAGCTTTTACTTATTTTGCACATGCACCACGGCTGCACACAATACAGGAAAAAAGCTTTTCATGACGGCCAAATATGACAACTGTGTTTAGTTCCTGTTTCCCATTTAGGCCCACTTCAGCTAAAGTGTTGTGTTGCATTTTAAAACAGCACTGTTTTTGGTTTTTCATACATGTAAACATACAGTGGACTGTTTATTACAGTTGAACTGGATATTTTTCCAAGCAGGTTAGGCAGGTTAACTACATAAGTTTCCAAAGAAATAGGAAACCACAAATGCAGAGCAGAAGTTAAAAAAAGAAGCGTATCAACATGTCTCAGGACACACACAAATGTGTTAAATGCTCCCGGGAGCCCCTCCTGACTTCACTCAATAGGCAAATCAACATTTCCTGTTTACAAGCCACACATTTCTTACCACTTATTACAGCCACAGGGCTGAGAGGACTGATGCTGCTAAAACCAGACTGCAGCCCAAGGAAAGCCCCCATCAGCAGAGGAAAGGTGCTCCCCTTCGGCCAGTCTAGCAGACTATGCAAATGCATGGTAAGCCCACACCAGACATAAGGCCTGAACTTGGTGGTTTAGAGGTCTGAATCAGCCAATGGCTGAGTCATCATTATAGTTCAGGATACAATGCCTACAAGTTGCCTTCTACACAACAAGGCTGATGTGTTCATGCCAACGAAGCACATGATATGATTTAGACACATGTCTAAATCATATCTAAATATATAATATCTACATTATAAATAAAATTGAAATAAACTGAATTCCATTCACTCAGAAGACAAGTTTGGTTCATTAGTCAGGTAGCTGTTTATGCTTATTGACAGCTATCTGTGGCAGGATTATAAAAGGGTCCTTGCAAAATTCTCTATCAAGAGATCCATCTCTGGCCCTCAAAAGTTTGAAAATCCCACTATTAAACTAGCCACATCTTTGAAGTCAATTTGCTTTGCACAAAAAGTGGAAGCAGCGCAAGGTGGTAAGCACACTAATTTTTAGATATTTGCCTGCTAACACCTCTACAGCTAATTTGTTTTATCTTGTCTATTTAATCTACTAGTACATGCCTGGGCATCAGTGTTGTTTGGCCTATTTGTTCTGTTGAAATGGCTTTAAATGAAAACAATATGATGCTTTTATAAGGTGCTGTAGGTGCATAATTGCAAAAACTAGATATTTTAACCCATTCCTCGGTGGTTGGTAGGCAACATGATGACATTATAACATGACATAATAATATATTGGTAGCTAACTGATTCTCAACATAATCGATCATGTATAAATCAGGTTTTGTGACTATAAATGATATAGATTATATATGATAAATTATATTTCGCTTTCTTAAGTTTTACTGCATCTCAGCTTGTGGGTGTTTGTAGACAGCTTGGCATCTTCCTTGCAAACTAGAAGCGACCACAGCAATCTGCTAGCAACCAAAGGGTATTTTTGTTTCAGCAACCTCTTTACAACTGATTACACCCAGTGACAGCAAGCAACCTCCAGCAACCATTCACCAACCATTTGGGTCTCATGAGCACGGAGGAGATTTCAGGAGACAGGCATTTATTCTAGCTGGAAAGAGCCAGGACGATCCTTAACCCATCAGCAGGACTGTATCTGTTCCTTTGTGCAAGGAGGAACAGGACGAGCACTGCTAGAGCTGCAAAATGACCTCCAGCAGGCCACTAGCGTGAATGTCTCTGACCAGACAATCAGAAACAGACTTCATGAAGGTGGCCTGAGGGCTGAGCGTCCTCTAGTAGGCCCTGTCCTCACTTCCCAGCACCATGGAGTCCAACTGGCATTTGCTATAGAATGCCAGGACTGGCAGGTCCACTGGCACCCTGTGCTTTTCAAATCCAGCATGATTACTTTCCCACTGAGATCTGATGTGTTTTCAAAGTTTTCTTTTAGTTTTTTTGAGCAGTTTATTAAAATACCAGTTCTGATTTTCCTAAATCTTGCCCCTTACAAATACCCTCAATATTTTAGTAATTAAAAAGACAAAAACAAACACTAGAAATACTGAAAACTAAACTTAAACTAGCTTTTTCAAATAATAAAAACTAAACTGCAATAAGGAAACTAAGTGAAACTAAACTGAATTAAAACAAAATCTCAAAACTGAATAAAATTACGAAAAAAAATAGAGAATACATAACTATATATACTTTGATCTCTTGGTGTTGTACATTCAGAGCTTTCTTTAGAGCTAACAAAGCAACATTTCAGTAGCAGCCCTCTAACAAAGCAAGCAGTGTACAGCCCGTGTCATGGGCCACTACTCTTCATTACATCCATACAATTGACACATCAAATCCACAAGATCAGATGGAGAAAGTCAGAGCTTGACACCAGTTAGTGAACTGTGAGCTGTTTGTGTCACTAAAGTTAATGTTTAGTTGCTAATTGTGTTCACTGAGCTTTGCAGTTTGAGCAATTGATTAGAAATGCTTCTGTCAAAAACTAAAACAAAGTGTGCTGTTTTAGCATGTTATTTTTAGTGCCCCGTGACGTCAGTGAAATGAGGCAAAGTGCACAGGGCGAATGTTTCACTAAGAATTTGTGAGGCTCGGTGCCAAAATTGTGACGCATAACACAGCATTCATCAAAAGTCCGCGGATGTGTCATGCAAAGCAAAGCAAAGCAGCAAATGTTCAAGAGTTGCAGTTGACACGCGCATGGATCCAGTCTTAAACCAAAATCAGGATCTTTATTTTAGATTTTTGGGGGGGGGGTTTTTTGGTTAAATTACACCTGAAAATTTTGTTTCCAGATCTCAAAGGTCAGCTTAAAATTGGCCTGTCGATAGGTTAACGAGTTAAAGCTCAACATAAATATTCAGAGTTTTTAACTGTTTACAATTACTAGTTTGCATTTCTCTACTGAGAAAAAATAATGCAGCAACTCAAGAGGTATAAAAGACTTTTACAATGCACAAGTGACGTGTGAATCCCCTGTGTCAGCCACCCTTCAACCCTCAAACGAGCACACTCTAAAGGTCACAAGCCACTTCCGGAAATGGGCGACTTCCTCTTGGCCGTCTGCAATGCAAGCTCAGTTTGTTCCTGCAAGCAGCCGCCAACATGTGTGATGTACGCGCAAGCGACGTTCAGTGACTACTGTGAGATTTCCTCAGCTAAACTGAAATGGTTCCTCATTGATTCCTTTAGTGCGTGTTACACAGGAGTAAAGTTAACGCATGTAACTGCTATGGTTGAGGCAGAAGTTATGAAACTGATGCAGGCAAGAGAACACTGTCCCACACCGACTTCCTCTTAAACAAACAAAAGCCTTTACAGACAGAAAGAAAGACAGAAACGACAAATTTACCACATATCTGAGCAAAGATACGTTAGAGCACAGTAACCACAGCGCCACCGCCGTCTTCACTTTAGACACACTGTGGGAAACTGGCAAACATGGCAGTGCCTGAAGATAATTGCATGCGTTAAAGAATACAAAACAGAGGCTTTTGGTCAGCGTTTGTCAGGATTTTTTTACTGGAACTCAGAAGGGCTGCATCCTATTCCACAATCAACACCAGATTTAGGGCAAATAACAAACAACTGAAGGGCACATTTATGGGATTTATTAAGCTAAACTGCCAGATATTAGATGGATCCAGCCTTTCAAAAGCAGCAATTTTCTTAGAACTTGTGTTTAGTTATGATGTTATATTTTCTAATACGCTACAGACTGAGCACTTATTTAAAACAACAACAACAAAACAACTGCCTCACTTGATTACCCTATAATATATATTTTTGTTTCAGCTTTTGGATTTTAGGTGCAAATATTTATTGGCTCCTGTGGTTTAGTTTTACAGTGTGACAATCCTGGATGCATGAGAGTTTATGTACCTGTGTTGCCTGGCACATAAAGTAGTAATCATCTCTCAAACGGGTAGAAACTAACTTTCAGGATGAAGCACAGACCTTCTGACTGAGGAGTGGTCACTCTGTGTGATACATTACAAAAGCCTTCACCACTTCTAGTCTGTCTACATCCTGTTAGCATGAAAGTAAAAGGGTGCCTAAATATTTTATTTACTCTTTTAATTCCCCGCTTTGCGCTTTGTTACTGCAGTTCTTGTTCTGATGCATTGTGGTCATCAGCTTCATGCTTCAGTTGCTCCAAATTGCCACAATAAACACTGAGGTAAGGCATTTTAATAAATTAGTATGCTGGATCACATCCTAATTTGTTTCTATTTCACTCACATTTTTTTTTCGTACAGCTGCTTCAGGCAGGTCTGTGCTTCATGCATGGCTGACATGAAGAAGCTGCAGACATGCTGTCCGTTTCTCGTAGTTTCTCTTAACATAGTTCATCATTTGTTTGAATCAAGAGCTTAATTCCTCTCTTGACTTTCTCAAGAGCTGAAAAACCGTGCCTAAATCTGCCATCAGCACCAGTACCTATAGTCAGCCGACAAGCTGCCATTACCGTAGTTATGCCAAATTTAGCCTCAGGTTTTACACTACTCTGACATTACACACTCATTGATAATTGGAGGTCAGAGAAAAGTCAGGATCCAAGTCAGGACAAAGGAAGAAAGACAGAGCAAGAACCTTACTGATAAGGTAGGGCAGGCTGGAGAATACTGGGGATATAAACTCATGGAAAAAGTTAATATTTAACTACGGTGGCAGTAATACAAGCACATGCTTTTTCAAGGAATTTTACAGAACATATTGTTTACACATGAAAGGACAATACCTGTCATTATACAGACCATGTCTGTGACTAGAAGCTAGGATATAACATCACAACAAAAGATCACCAAAAGTCCAGAAGATGGCTCAGTGTAGCTTCAAAAAACAAAACGGAAACGGTAGTTATAGTTTGATACTCACAGTTGCTGGATATTTTTAGACACAAATTTGTTTTTCATGTGCAGAATATGTTTACCCTTAAGGTGTTGAGGTGTTAAACAAAAATACTGCACTGAACCATAAAGCATTTTCAGCTATTTTAACACACAGTTCCTCCCCCCCTGGGCCTCAAATGTAAAAAGACTAATTTTAAGATCTTGTTGAGGATCCTTTGCTTGCACGATGTCTGGAATCTGTGGACCTCACCAAAGATTCTTTCTTTGTCGTGCTTTACAGGCCTTTACTGCAGTTGTATGTAGCTGTTGTTTATTTGTACTTCTGCCTTCATTTTTGCATTCAGTAAGTGGAATGCATGCTCGACTGGCCAAGTCAGTCAAGTGATCGACTTGGCCATTTTCGGCTCTAAAATGGCCAAGTCAGTCAAGTGATCGACTTGGCCATTTTCGGCTCTAAAATGGCCTTTCTGTTCTTGAGGCTGATGAATGTTTTGCACCTTGAAATCTCTCTACATTTTTTCTCTCTTGAAGTCTTCTCTTTACGGTAGGATTAGTTAACAATGTGCCTACATAGTGGAGAGTTTCAGCACTTTTCTTTACCATAGAAAGGATCCTGTGATCATCCACCAGTTGTCTTCAGTAGAGGTCCAGCCCCTTTACGTTGCTCACTATGGCACTGATTTTATTTGAAATGCAATTATTTTTGCCATTATTATTTTCTAAAAAAGAAAAACTACCCATAGTCATATAGCTCTACTTAACTAAGTTTTGGTCTACAGCTAAAATACCAAATATTCGGTCAAGTGTCCAAATAAAATGAGCTTAACTCTATATCATGTCCTCAGTCTTTTATTATGGCAAGTCTGTGTTGTCACGCTCTCGGCCGGCTCAGTTTTCAAACCTGCTTCCGACCATCTGACACTATCATCACAGAGAGAGAAAGACCACTGTCCATCCAGCTCCTATCTGATTACACAAGTCAGTTCCTGGATGACTCAGCAGACCCCTCGCTGCCCAATTAAAACAGAAAGCCCAATTCTCTGTGTTCGTGTATGCGTGTGTGTACATGATTCATGCTCCCTACTGCCTGAAAAAAAAAAAACCTCTAGCACAATGAAGCTGTTGTTCGCTCGAGCCATGACTGATAACTGATTTTCCTATTAGTACCTCTCCCTCTCACAATACCAACTGGGAGAGAAGCTGACAACAAAACCTAATAACCAGATGTTTATTTTTGATATTTTACAGCAACGTGTCTGGCGTGGTCGTCAGAGTAGATTCTGACCGTTTGAAATACAGCTGCAGAACACAGATAACTTTTAAGTGAACTGAACTATAGCCCCAAATGTCTTAATCGTGGATTTCTCAATTTCTGACACGAATCGGAGTATTTCATTTCGAGAGAGTTACTGCAAAGCTGTCTGTGGTACAAAGACAACGCTGGGACGTATTGCATTATCGCTTGATAAAGCAGATATGACAAGCGTGTCCAAAAGCAGTTGCCTGTTTACACATCGATCAGATACACAGCAACATTATCGTCTCATCTGGTCTCTTTTACGTCTTTAATGTCCTACTTAGAGAAAAAAAAAAAAAGCTTTGTGTGCAGTTATTTCAGGATCAGAAAATGGTTAGTAAAACCTGTGCATATTTGAGTCCGTAAAAATAAAATGGGATAAAGAACCGCAAGCAGTCACACGTGTAATTACAAACATTGATATGAAAACCGTAGGCTCCAAAAATATAACAATGCCATGTTATATTTTGGTATCACTAGTGAAATAAGTAAAAGGAGCCTCACACAGCATGAGGCTTTCTAGGGGGAGTGTGCACAAAACACCTTTTATGTTTGTTTTTTAATATCATAAATAAGCCAGAGAGGCCAGACAGCCTCAAAGGCAGTGACTCCTAATAATCCTGCTCCATTATAAATGTAATAGCCTCAATCAAATCAAAGTGTATTAGTCTGTCATCAATAATAGAAGCGGGCCCTGGCATACAGGTTGCTCTGTCTGCGTCGGTTCATTGTGCAGAACGAGTGAGAGTTTCTGCCTGGAACGATCAAAGCCGGGGTGACCTTAGCCGGTTTCGCAGACGATAAAAAGGCTTAATTTTGGAGACGCTGCATCTTAAACAAAAGCAAAAGACTGTTCAACACTTTCGGCCTACTTGCAAAACTCAGACAACTGTCAGTAGCCACTGCTAAATTGTGACTCCTTGTTCTAAATGGGCAGACAGTTTTATCTCTGCACGATTCAGACAGCAAAACAAGCAACAGATCTTGACGTTAATCACGGCACTCTCAGGTAATTCACTTTTGTCTGCGGTGGCAGTAATTTCATCTTTCTTTTGATACCTGGGAAGAGGCTGAACATACAGAAAGGCTTTTTGTGTGAGAAGATGAGGCTGCTGAAATATATGTAATGTGGGAGTCAACGGCAGAGCGAGCAACGAGAGACACTATGATTACAGATTATGTGATTAGGTGGAGATTGCGCAGCGAGAGGAGGCTGAGACGTAAAAACCGAGCTCTGTGCAGAACTTAAAATTTGACACCTCTTCAGTATGTCGAGTTACACAAACCACATCATCTTTGATAAAACAGCTCCTTTGCTCACAGGCTCAGTCGAAAGGAGTGAAATAAAGGGCTCTGCAACAGAAATGTTCATAACTTTACTTACTGACAAAGCAGCACATCCATTTTTTTTTTACTTTTCTTCTTACCTGTTTTTAATAAACACGTGCTTCTGTTGATTAGGCATCATTTTTTTATAAGAAAGATGTCTTATCGATATGATTTTTTTTGGGGGGGGAGGGTGCACTATTAGCAAGCAGACCACACATTGTCATTTTCCAATATAATTACATAATCCACAGACTACAGTCACAAGCCAGTACTGCTTGTTTCCTGGCAACTTCTTTGCTCAGGGATGAATGAAAAGAAGTATTGAGAGGCACAACCAGGAGAGGCCCAGGGGATCAGCTTCTCATTGAAAAAAAAAACAAAAAAAAGACTGCCTCAGTAACACTAAACATCTCCTGTCATTTTTTATTACCTTAGTAGTGGGAAGAAAACCAAACAACACACGGAAAGGTTCGTGCACAGCAGCACTGAGGTACCTGGGTTTGCTGGTGATGCAACACTTAAGCTTAAGTCATTGTTGCTGTCTTTTTTTAGATGAAATCGAGTAGCTTGCGTTCATATTGTTGGACTAAATACTTCCTGCAGCACGGCAGAAAGAAAAGAAGAAAAGTCACACATGGCACAATAGATAAGCCGAACTCCTACTGCATAAAGCTGCTGTAGCATGTTTTTTTTTTAAGGGGTCATCTGAGAAGACCCCACAGGCGATAACATGTATCAACAAACACGCACAGCTGAGCAGACTCGCTGCCTCTCCTTCCAGCTGCAGAGATGCTGCTGATCAGCTGCTGATGTTGAAGCCGAAAGGCAGATAAAGAAAAACTTTGACAGGCTGCTGATGGAAAGACACTGATGCTCACCTCTGCAGTGTTTAACGCTGTGAGCAGCGTGTGCGGCTGTGTATACTCACGCCCTGGTCTTGGGGAAGCCCATGGACAGCAGCACGTCCAGAGTGGACCCATGTTTGATGGTGTTCGGCCGGTTCTGGCGCTGTCTCCGTGGGGTCACTTTGGCATACAGTTCCTCTTTAGCTGCCATAACTCACTGCTCCATCGGTACGTCAGGTCCACCGCTTCTCCGATGTACTGTCATTTGTTGGAAGTAATAGATGTGTATAGATATAGATATACAGATGTGTACAGACAGTAAACCAGAAGAAGAAAGGAAGAGGCGAGCTATTTAAAGCAGGCTGCCCCGGCTGAAGAGGAAGCGCGTAGAAATCACGAAACCGTGCGGGGAAGCGAGCATAGTGAGACTTGGTCTAAACGCTTGTCAAGCTGCCTCCTGACGGGCTCGCACATGAACTCAAACCCATCAGCAGGGGGCTCAGCCATGGGAAGTCACTTCTGCGCTGTCAGCCGTGCCCCCGATCCACAG
>VVHJ01032766.1:0-18468 GCA_015107715.1 Tylochromis polylepis | reverse complement strand
CCTCTCTCTCAGTTAAAGGGGCATACGCGGTTTTGTTACAGGACAGGAAACCTGTGCGGGCTTGAAACGGAACCAGGGTGAAACTAAAAGTAAAGCACACGCCTCTGCTGGTGGTTTAAATACGTGTGCAATAAAAGTAATCAGATTACTTAAAGAAGGGTAATGTAAAGACCTGAAGTAGGGCTGGATGGTGGAAAAAGTTGGTCACACTTCCTGTCTGCGAAAGTCGGTGTCGACACTACCCCGCATGCGCAGTGCACGCAAAGGGGAGCCGAGCACCATCAGTTGCCACAGTAACACGCTCAATTTGCCCTACATTACAATGTGTAATTTAGATATTTCTAACTCTTACGGGATCGCGGTGATCAGTGAATTCCTCGTACAGTTAAGTGAATAATTTTTTGTCATTTTAAAATGTATCTGTGTAGACAATAGCACAGCTATTTTTTAATGGTAGCTTTATTTTCCTTCATATTGACAGCTGTAGCAATTTAGCTGTGCGTGAGGCACACTGTTAGAGGAGAGAATAGAATAATAAAAAAAAAACCTGCAATAAAAATGGCCTTTGATAATAAATAATCATCACCCCATCATGTGTGAAATGAAGATTGGTATTTATTTATAAATGCAGGCATTCATTTTTAAACTCGTCCGCATGACTATGACTACATATTTGTGCACGTGTGACCATGCATTGAAAATGAAGGGTGACATGTCTCACACAGCTGAATGGACAAAAATGTTTACTTCTTATTCAGTCCACTGCCCATCATATCCATCAGCGTACATAGCAGTAGGTATATTTTTGTATACATCACGATAGTTATGAATTGAAAAGTTAGTTAAAACTTCAAAATTATAACAAAAATGTTTTACGATTAACTGGATTCCTTGGTTTGTACTCAAAGCTGACAGTCAGCATGTGTTTCAGATTGTGGCATGGTGGATGTACACTGCCCAAAAGTGTTGCATCAAATCTATTAAACGTGTAGTATGTGGTCAGGGAAGTAACAGAGGGGGTTGTTAATCAATCCCAGGCCCTCTAGGTGGCCCTGTGCTCACTGCTAAGCACCGTGGAGCCCAATTGGCATTTGCCATAGAATACCAGAATTTGCAGGTACAACACTGACGCCCTGTTCTTTACGCATGAGAGCAGATTCCCCCTGTGCACATGTGACAGACACTGAAGGGTCTGGAAAACGCTATGCTGCCTGAAGCATCGCTCAGCATGACCAGTTTGGTGGTGGGTAAGTGATGGCCTTGGGAGGCATAGCCATGGATGGAAGCACACAAAACATGTAATGTGGCAATAGGCTTGTAAGGAATGTGTTAATGTACATGTGCTTTAACTTTATTGAATCAGCACATATTTGCAAGCATAGCTAACTTGTAAAAAAAAAAAAGAGCAGTATTTATAGGGTCAATGAGGGTGTTTAACTGAGCAGTCAGACTGTAGATATTTTATATTTTTTCCAATTCTGGGTCATATTTTTTTGTCATTAATGAAAACAAAGCTGCCAGTCTTCATCTCAGTTTCTCTTATTGGTAAAAAGTTGCTTTGACAACAAGGGTGATTATCCACATGTCAAAAGGAGTCACACAGAAACTCAAAGTTGTTTTATACACTGAAAGATTGCAGGAGCTTTAACTTCTTCAGTAAAAAAATAAAATAAAATAAATCTGGGCTTCAATTTTTCCATTTCATTAAAAAGAACAGACACAGCAAAATAAAACTACAAAAGCAACCCATGTTGACACAAAAGTTAAATATTACCCTTCTGAGACAAATGTAGACTTATTTTAAGAGTTTATTATAAATATGCACACAGAAAAATTACAGTCAATATATAGGGTCAAAAATGTATACAAAAAGGGCAAAACAACATCCACTTAAATATTGAACACCATCAATATGTACTCCAATCCCATCACAACTATCTGTGGATATTACAAATTTAAAAAGGTAATGTAATTTTAGCATCCAGAGGTAGATGAAATTTCATTAAGATAATCTGCTTGAAAACTGAATGTTTCAGAAGAAAGTAGACCCAAGGCATTAATTTCATACAAACCTCCAACAATTCTACACAAAAAATTAACTTGTACTCCTTTTCCACTAACAGGAAACGGGTTCAGTACTGTACTGCGAGTACACCTAATCTTGAAGCCTTCAGAGCATTCTGACCAAAAAATAAACTGGTTGGGAGCTGACAGTTGGTCCCTTGTTGGAATAAAAAGGATGTTAAGTTTTTCCAGTGTGAATCATGATGAAATTGGTGGGTGTGCTAGCTTACCGCTGCAGGCCTGCCCACTCTCAGTTTCAAGTCTTACTCTTCCTAAACAAGCTCCACGCCAAATAAGTGGAAGCCTTTTTATTAAGCAGGAAAGGCATATTTTGAAGACTTATTTTCTGTCCACACACACACAAAAGCCCGAAAACTTTCATCAACAGCATTGCTTCATAACCATCACAAGGAATGCAGCAGTTCATGTGTTTAGTTGCCAAAAGCACACAGACACACACTCCCTCTAAAATAAACTGAAGTCATTATGAAACTTTGCCGAAAAGAAGACCAAGTCCAGCAGACCAGACTAATGTTGTTCTGATTTGACATAACCTATACAGATGTTCTTCAGGCTGTGTGGCTTAACTGAGTCTTTTCTTCAAATTCATTAAATACCAGTAGATTCAGAGGAGCAAGATGCATGTAATCTTTTAAAAGCCAGGGATGAGGTCTATATGAGTGACATTAACACAGGAGGTTGGTTAATTCCTAATAAATTATCCTGCTATGGAGTTAGGATCAGGATCTAATGGTAAAAGTTTGCCGTTTTCTTCATTAAAGACAAGCGAAACTAGAGGATAGTTTGTCTTTAGCTGGAAAGTTGGCAAGCCTGTAATAGTACTGCACCAAATCATTACAGTGGTTCTGCCTTAAGCAGGTGAAAACGCTACAGACAACAGCAAAGTTACAGGATTTGGGAACAGAACCAGGTATTGAACCATTTTCCTGCAGGGACAGGGGTATAAGAGTGTCCATTTAATCCCAAGAAGCGATCGAAATTTTAAAATTAGTTTTATTTACAAAGACAGACAGAAACTTAAAAAAAACAACACACACACACACACACACACACACACACACACACCCACCCATGTACATTATATCAGATCTGTGAAAGGTAAAATGAAATAAGAACACAAAAACAGGAAAGACAAAAAAAAAAAAAACCTTTAAAAACGTGGCCGTGATGTTTGTGATATTCCATTAACTTTTCGGCTAACCCACAAAGACTGATAAGAGAGTTGTGCTGGTGGAAATGAACGTGATGGGACATCAAATGTATTAAATGCAGTAATATATATATATGAGTGTCCTCAAATATATTTATTTGTTATCTTTTCATTATTTTCATTTACTGGGAGGGGTGGGGGGGGGGCTCTGTATGCTATTGAATATGGTTTTCACAAGCAAGTACATATCTTTAAAATCTTGTTTAACAGCAGACAGAAGATGAAAAGCACAGAAACGCACACATCAGTGATAAGCAGAAAATTAGTCTGTGCTGAAAATAGGTCGCTAGTGGCCACAGTTCATTTCAGTAAAGATAGCTAATGAACCTCGTACTGTATCTATTTCTTTCTTTCCTGTAGTGTTGCTGCATGAACCTCACATGCTGATGCATCTGACAGACTACTGTAGCTGGCTCAGGTCAAAAAAAACAACGCATGGTCTATAAAAGCTCCATCATACAAACTTTCACACTTCTGGAAAACTGCAAACTTAAGAGACATCTCACTCAGAGCGCTTTCTGTCGCCACTGCTGCTCACACACTATACCACAAATGATGACTTCTGTGTGAAAGCCCCCTGAGAAATAAGCATATTGAACAACACAATCAGAACATAGCTCTGTCAGCTTCATCCGTTTTTGCATAGAAACCATGTTTTAGCCCTGTATGCAAAGTGTATCACACGTGACATATGAGTTATTGAGATTTTTATGACTACTACAACAGTGTGCGGTTTTTTTGCCTTAAAAAACACGACTAAATTGCTCAATAACTTCTTAAGCATTAAATTGCACACACACACAAAAAGATGTGAAATTTAACCTCCGATAAAGCAAACTGATATTTAATTTCCCTCTTTAAAAAGAAAAAAAAAAAAATTGCCAGAAGGTTCAATCAACGCTCCAATTTAAAAAAAAAAAATTTTCTGGCAATTTCATGGTTCAAACATACTAAGCACACTTCATTATAATGAGAGCTAAAAGTATTTATTATAACAATGAATCCGCTTGTGGAATAAAAGGCAACGTTGTACTTACATCATCATCACCACCAGTAGTAGCTGAGTGGTAAACCGTGTTGACCTTTGGACTGTTGCAAGAAAAATGAGGCAAAAAAAACAAAAACTGAGATCACCAAATAGTTCGCTTTCATTTTACATGATTAAACCAAAGGAAATAATGTTAATTAACATTTGAATGCACAGAAATATGGACTTACCTTTCCTTCTTTGCTGTAATAGGAAGAAAGGAAACAGCATCAGCACAGAGTACTTATTACAGATACACTTTTTAGACCTCTTCCTGCCTGAATCAACAAACTAACTTTTCACTGATCAATATCAGAACAATGAGGAGGACAGTAAAAGTCTGATTTGAATATAATGTAGAAAACTAACCGGGCAGATATCCTTTCTTTTTGGCAAACCAAACGGCAAATATCAGTAGGGCCACAAGCAGCAGAGCCACTATTACACCAGCAACAATTCCTCCGGTGTTTAGGTCGCCTTGAAGAAAACACAGGGAAGCATGATAAGGCAAACAGTACACTTTCTTTGTGAGGTACGCAAGAAACAGTTCAGGCAAAAGCATGTTTTGGAGTTAAAGTGTGAAGAGCACTTACGAACTTCCATCTTCATAGCTCTACATTTCTGAGGAGGGCCAGCGTCATTGACAGACTCACAGTAGTACTCCCCTGTATCTGTCTTGGCTGCAGCAGGAAATTCCTGCGGACACACAGGGTATATTTTAAACTTTAAAGGTCAATGCACCATATCAGTCATGATAAAGATTACACAAGGTAACTAGCTGTAGCTTACCAGTTTGCCACTGTTTGGATTCAACTTGTAGGTGGCGTTTTTGAAGCCAGCAACCTTGCTAGGGTCATTGGGCAGAAGGACGCCATTTTTGTACCACCTGTATGTGGGAGGGGGTGAACCATTTTCATCAAAGCAAGACAGGAAGGCTGTCCTGCCCGTTGTTACCGATGAGGGGATATTACACAATGGCACAGATGGAGGCACTGTAGGACAAAATGTTTAGTTTTTATCTGGACAACTTAGAAATGGCAACATATGGCCTCCATTACAGCAAGTAACTGTGATACATAATCTTACCCAGAACAGTCAGATTCACTTCAGTTTCCCCAACTTTGGTTTTGTCTGCGCTAGTTATCTCACAGGTGTACACTCCATTATCTTTACGAGTGACTGTGGAGAATCTCAGATTGGTCTCACCATACACAGTCAAACGGTTAGCATACGGCGCTGTGGAAGAAATGCAGCATTACGTAACCAGCATGGAAGCATTCAGATACCAGATCTAGCAGACGGTCACAAAAAAGGTTTTTTCTTTTAATCTAAATTTGGATCTGTCAAATAAAAGGCAGCGACCGGCACCAATGCAGTCACCATAACATTAATGATGTGATATTTGTCATCAAATTTTGTGAACAGCGACACCAAAATTGAATTTTTTGAAAATTGTGGTTTTATTTCTTGTATACACATGGGCATCATGTGTTTAACTTTAAACTAAGTAAAGAAAGATGTGCGAATTAGAAAAAAAAATACAACAAAGAAATGTCAAACTTACCTGTTGGTTTCCCATCATGAACCACAAACACCTGAGAGCCTTTTCGGTCCTTAAATTTCCACCGAAGTAAAACGTTTGAACCAAAGTCTCCAGTATATGTGCAAGTTAAGTCCACACCTGAAGAGAGAGAGAACTGCAGTCTATAATATTCAAATGCAATTTTGTCTTATTATGTCCCTTCATGCCAAAAACGTCTCACCCTGTGATTTCAGTAGACACATCATAGACAGTTTGCACACTTCTTGGGTAATCATTCACATTCAAAATTCTGTTGTAAGACTCACCTTTGTTCTCTTCCACTCGTACATTTGGGTTTGGAGAACTGACTGAAAACTGACCCCTTACACCTAGACACACAGATTAAAATAAAACGTGATTAAGCGGAACACTCATCATCAAGTGCCAAGTCCAAAATGCTCACTTCCTTTAAGCAAACCGGCTTGTTGTCTAAAGTTATACAATTATGAAGCAAGTGAATGCACCGTTATCTCTGCAACAGCAGTACAGGCATGATACAGTTACCAATCTTTGTCTGTGAGATAAACTACAAAACAGGGAAAGCATAAGTTAAGAAATGGAACAATCACTCATATCAAACTTTAAGTGTTAAAGTGGACATGAAACGCTACATGTATAAAGGCTAATTTACATCATGGAGCCCTG
Organism: Tylochromis polylepis; assembly: GCA_015107715.1. NCBI lineage: Eukaryota > Metazoa > Chordata > Actinopteri > Cichliformes > Cichlidae > Tylochromis > Tylochromis polylepis. Next base: position 11,919 of record VVHJ01032766.1, on the reverse strand, counting down.
CTCTAAAAAGCTGACATAGATCTAACGCCATATGTGAAGCTGGATTTAAGAAATAAGTGCTTAAAGTTTTAAAAAGATGTTTAGTGCCATCTTTGGAATATTACATCACCAGGCTGGTTAGTCGGTTGCGGCCAATAGACTTGCAATAGTTTATGTTGGCTAACTAGTAACAGAACCAATAACTCAGGGGAAAATAAGGCCACTAAAGCTAAAAATCAGTTTAAGGGGGTTGTGTTTTCGCCTGGCTTTAACAATTATTTCTTTGTTAAAACAGAGGATATACCGTCCACTTTCACTCTGTCTCTTTAGCAGTCAGTGGTTCTTTGTTGTTTGGCTAGCTGGAGTGACACGGGAAAATCCAGCTGTTAGCTGTAATGCTCGGACTTGGAAAAACGCTTTATAAATGGGGACTGTGTGTAGGAGAGCCTGTTTAAGTCAGGTGACACGTGGTTTATCGGACCGACAAGCTGAAGTCAGAAACTCTGCAGTCCTATGGGAATTTTAATGCTTGGTATTTGAACAGTCAGCAGCCTGTAATTTGAAATGCCCTCGTACTGTATATGGGCACAAGTATTGCTCTATGCAGCCTCTTTGTCTTTGAGCTTAATCTTTCGAGTGTTTTCAGTTCAGTTGCACAGGTGTATAAAAACAAGGACCTACATGTAGGCATGCACTCTGCCTTTACAAACACCTGCAAAAGAACACGTTTCATTACATGTTAACTCAATGTTTTCCACTGACAGCCCCCCCCCCCCCCCCCCCACCAAAAAAAATAAATAAATAAAAATAACACACGCGCACGCACGCACACACACACACACTCTCTAACCATAGGCCCTGCAGGATAGGAACTTTCTGGGTTAAAGATTCTACTCAATGTTGCTGTAGTCTAATCTATCTGAAAAGTGAAGCAAGAGTGAAATGAGTAAAACGTTTGTGCCAACTCTTTGCTAAACAGAAAAAGCAGATTATAAAAGAAAACAAACAAAAGAACAACAAAAACCATCAGTGTGCTCTGCTTAAGTTTCTGTCCAAAAAACATGGTAGGCAGGTTTAGGTGAAGAGAGACCAGGAGATGTAGTTAAACTGGCTTCAAAAGGAAATATAATTCCAAACCTAAATATTTTTGTTGTACTTTGTTTAATAAACAGGCCTGAACTTGACCTGAAGGTTTTCACTCATTTCTTTAAATTAGACATTTTACACAATAAAATCTGGACCAAATGATGAATGAATTATTAAAATAATCATTCTAGGCTAACGACCACAATCAAAAAACCCAAGTGCTCCCTTTGTATTACCAGAAAAATTATAAGGTATTCCCAGTAGACCACAAACTTCCATTATGTAAACGATCAGGCACACGGCACTGAGGATTGAAGAACATACCCTTTGCCTAAACACTTGGAGCATGCTCAGAAGCTTTCAGGGTGTGGTTAAGCAAAACATCAAAACAAAAGTGGCTCATTCCTGTCTGCTGAGCCAGGAAGCTTCCGGTGAAACTATCGGCTCTCTGGGTGAAACTGGGTCTTTTCAGGCACGTCGGGGTGTTTCGGGGACACTAAATCATTAATACAGCCAGTAAAAAGCCTCTCTGTCACACCACATGTCCATCTGTTGCTCCACTCCACATTACACAGCTGCTATTACTTTGAGTCAGTAGAGTTACATGATTAACCACTGCCCTGTCTGCTTCAACTACAGCAGAAGGGAGATAATTATTAACTCAGTGCAAATTCATTCTGTGAAAATTCATCTCATTTTCTACAAGGTACAGATATAAATAAGATTCAATTACGTGCTCACATGTGTTTTCATGGAAGACTAATCTAAAACCTGCAGGCATTTCTTACAGGCAATCTCAACTGAGATAAGGTGACACAGTAAAGATTTTAGTTTGGTGAAAAGATAAGGCAGGAGCGTAAACTGAAAGAACACTCCATGACTTCCTTGTTTGCATACTTTGAGAGTTTCAGTGTACATATATACTGAGAAGTCCTGACACCAAATTTATCTGAGAAGTGGAACAAGTTTTAAAGGAACATGTCTGAAAGCCACTGTACAGAGTTTGAGTCACACAGCAGAATGTGAGCAATACAGTAATTACAAACTGTAAACAGGCCAGAAAGACGAATGAAAGGGGATGAAAATCCTCACTTTATTGCAGGTTTGTGAGTTGGGTTTTTTGTTTTGTTTTGGTACATAACATACACACCATTTCACATGACAGCCTGAACAGACTTTGAGCTCACTGTTAATACCAACCCAGAAAAATAAATGTAAAAATACTTGACACCTTGCAAGCAATTCAGAAAATCTGAGACAGTATAAAGGATATAAAGCAGTTCAAAATGTGTATAATGATAAATGTGAAATTGTATGCAAAACAGTAACAACAACAGCTGAATATTAACCCATTTCTTTAAACAGACTTTTGCCCTGAAACTGATAACTAACCACACTATTACACAAATGACCATCATGTTTGAAATACCAGCTCTTTTGAGGAATTGACTTGAACATTTGACTCAGTATGGCCTCACTAAACATCTTTAGGTTTGTGTAAAAGTAATGGTGGTGTGGAAACGGAGGTTTAAGAGTATAACTGAAAGACTATTTATTCGACTTATGTAATATTTCAAAATGGCCTTTCATGTTTTTGCTCAAGACTAGGGCGTTGTAAATGAACCTGCCCATATTTTTACAGAACCATTAAGTTTATAATTACGGTTTGGTAAAAACTATTGCAATCAGCAAACAAAGAAGAAACAAATACAAATACAAATACAAACGAAACAAACAGATACAATACAAACAAGAATGTATTGCTCAATTACTATCTTCTTTAAAAAGGGAAGAAAACAAAACACGGAGTTTTAACTGATGAATGCCTGCAAAGAATAAAAGAACAGCAACATAAATAAATGGATAAAAAAAAAATTTTAAATCCCAAGTTTGCTCACCTATGGCTGCGCCAGAGAACAAAAGCACCCAAAGGACTCCTCTCACAGTCATGTCGGGTTTCTTGTTCATTATTCGACGGCGTTCTCCTGTAAAAATTCTCGAGTAAAACAAGCCGAAAGTGCGCAGGAATCTTCCTTGTGTCGAATAAAGAACGAATGGTCTCCGTTTCACCGCCTCCTGTTTCTCTTATTTCGATGTTTCCAGCTCGAGTAAACCCCTCTTCTTACCTGAAGAATCGGCGCAGGTGACAAACACCTAACTTCCGGTAATGAGATCCTCTCAGGTGCCGCCCCACGGCTGAGGGAGAAAAACAGGTTTGACTAGAACATACCTACCAGAAACTACATCTCCCCGACAGAAAAACAGGTGTAATGGCTAGTTGTGTCAATACTCTAGTGATATTTCCAGTCTCAGTCACTCTCAGCTGTGTGGGGTCTGCGTGAAACTGATATGCGTGTTTGTAGGCCGTGCAAGCGCTTGCAGTTAGGTCCTGGCGTGGTGTTTTCCAGCGGAGTCAGAAGTGAGGAACAGTGCAGTCCCTTAACGTATTTATGTGAACTACGTTTTCACTTTTTTAAAAGAAGTCCTGTATAAATAAAGTTTACTATTAGCACCATTGCATTTCTTTTTAATTGTGATAAAACTAAACAGACTGTAGCCCTGCGACAGACTGGCGACCTGTCCAGGGTGTACCCTGTCTCTCGCCCTAAGATGGCTGGGATAGGCTCCAGCCCCCGACCCTGAAAAGGATAAGAGGTAGAGAATGGATGGATGGATAAAACTAAACATTACAATCACAAACTTTATTGTCATTATACTAAAAGTACAACCGAACTGTATGCCGCACAATTCAGCGCTAAGAGATCAATCTATCATATTAAAATGTACAGAGATTAAAAAGAGAATTACTAATAAACAGACCAATATAAAAATACAGATGTAAGTGTTTGTATAAATGCATGTTTATTTTAGTTACATTAATAAATGAATCCTAATTGAAACATCGACAGAAAAAAACAGTGGATAAATGTGAACCACAAAAACAATGAAACCAGCTCCAGTAAACCTGGTTTTGCTGCTTTTGTAAACTGGGCAAACAATGAGTGTCAGACTGCTGCCTGAGTGTCAGTCTGCCTTCTGTTTTTACCTTTTTTAGTTTGTGTGTGCATTATTTCCTCTCATTTTAAAGGTCAGTTCCTCTACATGAGTAATTGTATTGGAATTTATTTTTAATCAATTAGTAATACTTCATCCGTGATTTAAATATAGCCCACATATGGCTGATATGGAGTGTCTCTTGCATGATAATATGCAAAACTTTTTCACATTATCACTTGTTATGTTTAAGATAAAGTTCATGAGAAGTGCTGGAAAGTGAAACTCTGCAAAGGACTCATCAGTGCATGATTCAGTACTTTGGAAACCAAGGTGACACTGTGCTTCGTTACGCAACGCCAGCATGTTATTGAGTAATTTTTCAAATAATGCTCACAGGAACACGCGATTGGGCAACATGATGACAAGAGTTAATCGGCTCATGTGGCGCTTCATTGGACATGTTGCTGTTTAACCGGATGCTGATCACATATTTTCTTCTGCTCACTCTTAGCAAGACACCTATTGTAACACTGCAGGGGTAAAATGACATCATGCAGCCAAACGTATGTGGGTGTACAAACACCGCATACTTGTGATTCCATTCATGGAATTTGTGTGTGTATGTGCATTTTAACAAATGTACCTTGTTTTTATTCAAAAGAAAGTTTAATGATACAACTTTATTTTTAAAAAAATTATTTTATAAAAAAAAAAAATCTATATTATTTATTAATTCTGTATACAGGGGACTATGGTTTAATCATCTTGCTGTTTTGACAGAATACAAAGAATCAGTGAAATACAAATCAGCATTTGCCAAACAACATTTTCAAATGGTAGTTGAGCTGTATTTCTTGTTTACAAGGACTGCTTTGCAGAAGTTGAACTCAAGTGTGAATTTTATTAATTCATTGTATTATTCATTCATTCATATAAGGATGCAATTTCAAAACAGATCCTGTCAGTCACAGATTTTATAGAAACAAGATATTCTTTTCCTTCTATTTCACTATTGCTTTTCAACACCTTCAAATACAGTTTGACTCACTACATAGTATACACTCACTGGCTGCTTAATTTGATACACCTTTCTACTACTTGATTGGGCCCCCTTTTGTTTTCAGAATCGCTTCGGTTCTTAATGTCACAGATTCAACAAGAGATTTTGGTCCATACTGACACGATAGCCTCACACAGCTGCTTCAGATTTGCTGGCTGAACATCCATGATGCAAATCTCTTGTTCCACCACAGCTACCTATTACACTGAGATCTGGTGACTGCGGAGACCATTTGAATCCTGTGAAATCATTGTCATGTTCAAGGAACCAGACTGAGATGATCTGAGCTTTGTGACATGGTGCGTTATCCTGCTGGAAACAGCCATCAGAAGAGGCTGACCTCAGAAGAAAACACTGCACCACTGAAAGAATTTTTAATGTAAATTCATAAATCGATCACGACTAAGTATCTAACTCAGCTTATAGTTTCAAAGATGTATTAAATAAGCCTCAGCCAAACATGGCTCATGTGTTTTAGGCACACGTGAAAGGCAAAATTTTTTAAAAAAAAATGTGTTTGGGTATCTTTGCAACTGTAGTTGAGGGACTTGATACAGACTATAGATCCTCTCCTCAGAATAGAATAGAATAGAATAGAATAGAATAGAGAAACTTGATTGCATGCAATAGTAAGTCAAAACATCATTTGAAGCTTACATTAAAACCCTGTCAGCTATCTTCAATACTCCATCCAATTTTTATTGACAAATAAACAGCATGGTCTCCTGCTAGCAGGCCTGTGCAGCACAAGGTCACCTCCATCTGCTGTCATTTTTTGACAGCCAGGAGGAGACACCAGGGACAGATTTCAGTCAGGCAAAATAGATTGCTTACCTTAACGAGTGACGTGACTCAGCAATAATTCACACTGGAGAGTGCAGCGCTACAAAACTTTAGAGCTGTGAAGAGTTCACTCGTTAGATGGAACAGCAAAACCAGTTTTCATCCCTTCTTAAAAACCCTCTAAATTCTACAGTTTTTGTCTTATTAAAGAGGCAATCCCTTAATATCTTTCAGCACTTTGACTACATCTGCTACAATGACAGAATCTAGAGATAATGAACACTGCAGAATCTAGGATTTGAATTTTAAATCATGCTTTTTTTCCTCATTAACCTTATTGAAAGTCTGCCAGATATTAATTTGATACAACAAGTAACTTAAACAACAGCTTATAGCTGATATTAGTTTAGAGTATAGTGCATATGCAGCAGTATGTGTGCTTAGTATTGAGTGCATAATGCCAAGTGCGCAAGTGTGTGACATACCAAATATTTACTGTGAGTACATTCAGTTTAACTTATTGCACTTTGTGCATACACGCAACTTCGGGGGAGTACAGCATCAGTGACAAGATGGTTATGGTTGCAGTGTTAAGATATGCAGCAGTTTGGCGTCTTCTTCACAGCCAGTGAATTTCCAGCAGCATGGGAAGGGTCAACAAGGTCAACAGTAGGCCACTGCAGCTTTGTAATAGGACACTCCATGCAGAGCAGGGGAGGAGGAGCTCTGCGATTAAAAAAAACAACAACTCAGGTTCACAAGGAGGCGTGTTTTGTTTGGCAAGCTCAAATGTTCTATTCTTATTTATAAAAATAACAGGAAGTGCACATATGGGACAAATGAGCATGAGGATAAGCATCTTACTCTTCTCGACCACCGAAGTTTTGGACACAGGTGCTGAGTCAGCTACTCTGATGTTGCAGGTGAAGTTGGACTTGCCAGTGGGCAGGTTCCTAAACAGCAGGCGACAGATGTTGCCCGGGAAGATGCGGGCTTTGGCACGTTTCTTGAAGGGGGCGTGCTGCTCCTCCGCTGGGTCAGTGGTGTCGAAGAGGCGTTCACCCTGCGTGTACTTGCAAAAGACTTCTGATGACTCAGAAGGAAGTGAGTATTTGCAGTCCATCCTGAGGTCGTCCTCATTTAGAGAGCAGTAGGACAACTGAATCACCTTCTGAGCGGATGCAAAGCCTATAATGAAGCAGGAAGAGATGATCTGGATTAAGAATACAAACTTATACATTTGGGATTGCTCACATGAAGAAGTGTGCAAATATTAGATCTTACCAAAGAGTAATATGGTGGTAAAGAAAGACATTCTCCCAAGGTTCCTAAAAAACATAAAACAAGTTAAAAAAACAAAAAAAAACAAAAAGATGAAGTTCGAGTTTTTTATTGTGCTTGTCTATACATTATCTGGATTCCAAATAAATCTGAGTCAGCTGTAAAGAGTGGGGTCAAGTCACTTCGGAGACATGAACATCACACTTCTGCAGCTCTGTGCTAAACCACAGGAAAGTTGTTTTACCCTTAACACTACACAACCGATCACAATCCAGCCTCACTGTTCACACTGCAAAGAATAGAAGTACAAACTTTACTGGTGAATCGCCAGCAGTGACACATTTCTGTGCTTAACCTCTTTAGTGGACACCGGCTAATTATTCACCTCCTCGATATTTAGAAAGAATAGACTAAGCACTTCATTTTATTTGCTTGATGCAAACCAACCCTTGCCTGCATTCAAACATTTGCTTTAGAGCAGCTGGACCAAATGTTTCATCCAGAATAACCGAATGACAGAAATGCATTGTGCATGCCACAGTTCGATATTTTGCCATTCAGATTAAGCAGCATGCACAAACATAGCACATGAATCCCTCTCACCTTCTCTGATGCATTTTTGAGTCTTCCTCAGTGCTCTGCAGTGTGATGCTGGGGGTAGATACAGTAGAGGTCGGCTTATAGAAGAAGCAGGGGAGGGGGAGGGCGGGAGGAAGGGAGGGGAGGGGAGGACATAGAGAGGGGAGGGGGAGAAAATGCTGCTCCAGTGGACTTTGGGGACATTTCTTAGGACTGTGTATGGTTTTCTATTGATTTTCAGCCTGTTTTACCACAGGACAGAGGATCACATGTCAGTACACAAACCTCTGGTTTCATTCTGAAAAGAATGAAGGAGGCAGATGAATGAGAAGGGATACGTAGTGACGAGGATTTGATTAGCTGACACACCTCAGCAGCTGATCTACTCAATATATGCAAGCGCTATATGTGTCAGCAGTTTCTCTGCTACTTTCACCAACACGAATTTTAAACAGAGATGTGGTGATTCATTTAACATGCAGAAAAGGAAACAAAAATCCCGAGATCACAAGGCTGATGACAGGATTATATAATAGCTTTCTGCTGATACTTTATCAGCAATCACTTAATTAACCTGCTGGCGAACCATGTGGAAGGATAAATCTGAAAACATTATTGGAAGTGGAAAGAAGAAGCTTTTAAAAACCAAATAAGAGACCACAGCCTCCATTCCTACAACCGCACTGTGCACTAAATTAAATCTGGTAAAGACCCACATAATGTAAAGCTGAATTGCTGTTATAAATATGATGCCACACACCTATTTTTTCAAAACACTTTTAATGGTAACACTTTGGGGGAGTGGGGGGGGGGTGTTGTAAAAATGTATCTAACATCCAACATCATCTTATGCTATGTAAAATCCTCAACACCTTCCAGATCTTGTTAAATCCCCAGAGCCAAACCCACAGTGTGCTCTGCATCCTCATCACACTGCTTATCCACTTCATCAAGATCCTTCCTGGGCAGCAGCTGAACAGCTGCCATGCTGAAGCAGCCTCCCTGACAGAAGTGTTGCAGAGGTCTCTGAAAGGCACAACCCTCAGCAGTTACTGATAGCAGAGGATGCCTGCTACTGTCCTCCCGTTTAATATTCTAACACTACGTTTTCTTGCATTTTCTTATTGTCTTCTCCTTTTCGAATATAAATAGCTGAGAGTGCAGGTTGTGATGATCCCCGCATGCCAAAAGTATTCATTAGAGACTCTGTAGATGTGAACCCTGCTGGTCCTCTGCTGGATGCTGCTGCTAATACACTGCAGATGAAACACGAGCCCTTGCCTGTTCTTTTCCAACAAGTATTTTCACTGTTGTCATACCATATAACTAGTATTATATTATCGTCACGTAATGGTTACTAAATAATAATTTAGTTTTTTGTTACGCAGAAAATAATAAATGCTTCTGGTATCTCTCTTCCACTTTAGGAAACTTAGCATTATTGTGCTTGGTGTGTACGGGTATGCCTCCTGGGACAAATGTGTATCGTGTGTTATCCTTTCAGACCAAGAAAGGAATAAACTAAAATGGTAAATGGACTGGTTCTTACATAGAACTCAAAGCACTTTATACAACATGCCTCATTCACCCATTCACAGTCATTCATACAAACACTTTTTCTATGCTCAAGTGCTTTCTATTCAACCTTACAATTAGTGGATAATCTGCTCTACCTCTTGAGCTACAGCAACCCCAAAGTAAACTTTGAATGCAGGTGTGTGACAGTAGCTAGGCTACATACTGTTAAATGTCATATTTATATCCAAAAACGTAATGTCCACATCTGAAAAACTGCCATGTTTTCCTTTTTCAATTTTTAAATGTTTTGTATATGCTCACCAGTCACTTCATTAGGTACACCTGTTCAACTTCTTGTTAACACAAACATCTAATCAGCCAATCAAATGGCAGTTACTCAGTGCATTTAATACATGCAGACATTGTCAGGATGACCCGCTGAAGTTCAAACTGAGCATCAGAATGGGGAAAAAGGCTGATTTCAGCGACTTTCAACATGCCATGCTTGTTGGTGACAGACAGGCTGATCACAGTATTTCAGAAACTGCTGATCTACTGGGATTTTCTCACAGAACCATCTCATAGACTGGAACAAAAAAAAGAGCCTCCATGCGATTAATTCTTGTTGGTGTCAGACGTCAGAATGGCTAGACTACTGATAGGAAGGCAACAAAAACTCCTTACAACCAAGGTATGCAGAATACCATCTCTGAAGCAGCAGAAGACCACACCAGATGCCACTACTGTCAGCTAAGAACACTGCTCAAGGGACATTTTGGGTCCTTCACTACCAGCTGAGCACTGTTTAAACACTACAGCCCATCTTGTCAACATGGACCAAAATCTCTGAGGAATGTTTGCTGAATTTATGCCTTGAAGATTTAAGACAGCTCCAAAGGTATAAGAAGGTCCAGCCCAGTACTAGCAAGACTGACCTATAATAAAGGTCATTGTTTGTAGATATTTGTCATATTTGTGTCTTAAATTTTAATAAAATATAGCTCTATATCAGTGTCTTCAGTTGCTAGAATGTCTTCCTTTTTAATTTAAGTGTTTTATATAGTTTGACCAACAAACAATGACTAGGCCAGACTACAGCATGAAGGGTTTTTAATACTATATATACTATATATACATTTTACTGAAATACCTAACTCATTTTATTTGTCCTAAGAATTTAAGGGCTTCTTCTGCCACTTATTAGTGGTTCACTGACTGATTTGACCTCTAGTTCTTAAAAATATAGAGACGCCATTATTTAGGTGAAGCAAATATATACAATACAATGCAATAACAAACAGCAGCTCTACACATTTATTTGTCTGTGTGTAAAATATGTTTGATGACTACTGAAGACAAATGATGTCGGCTTTCAGTAGGGTTAAAGCCCCCCGAGTTTGAATTCACCATGTTAATCCGCGTGTTTTCTTTGCAGAGCAGTGACTGCTGTTATTTCTCGGTGGTGCTTCTGGTTTTTGACCTGCAGGGGGAACTCTTGTTTCGCGCCAAAAATTCACTTTACCTGCTTGAAATGTGAATAGTGCAAATAGTAGTAAATAGTGAATTAAAAAGAAGAAGAAAAAAAGATATTGATTACTTGCAACTCAACATGGCCAAGTCAAGAGAAAGCTCAAGTTCCCCAGCCTTTTACCTGCACTTTTTTCCAGTTGTTAAGTCTGGCATGATAGTTTAATGAGCATGAAACCTCAAATCAAAGCTGTGACGCTATGTAATATAACGTATAGAAATCAGTTATTTGACAATATGATCATGTTTGGATAGTGTGTGCGTTTAAATGAACCAGCAATAACACTGAGTCGAGCAGCCAGCGCTGCTCTGCGGACGCTGCTGATGCTTCCGTTCACATCGGCTCAGCGACAGCGGACGGCAGAGATCAGGTGAGACAGGTCAAAGGAACATTAACGTTCTGCACGGCCACCCTCAGATCTGCATGTTTCAGAGTAATGTCTGTATAAATGTGCGTTTATTTTCACCTTTGTTAAGAGTAATCCGCGTGCCACGGCGTGGACCCCTCAGCAGTCTGCTGCAGTACACAGATATCGCAGGGCGTAGTCCTACCGGCATTTGGGCTGCAGACAGAGTCCCACATCTAGGCCTGTTAGAATTACGCTATTAGAGGATACAGGAGGCTAATAGGTGCGATTTGAAGGTTACCCTACCTCTAGGTTGCATGCTCGTATATCTGTATGTCTGACATATCTTGTGTTGGTATTCTGCGGCAGCATAACTTTAACGTTTTTGTCCCATGTTGAACTTTTCCAGGCTCTAGCTGGTGTGAAGGTTGATCTGATCCGACAGATAGCCTGTCTATCGCCATGGAGCTGCATCGGTCCGTCATAGGCTGTCTCCTCTTTGGCAACATAATGATAACGCATCAGACGACTCACAGTATGTCTCTTTTTATTTACTCTTTTTGTTACCATCCATTGGCAACCACCCCCGTTTTAAGTGGAATTTATTATTAGGACAAGAATGCTGATAATATTAAGTATACATATATATATATATATATATATATATGTATATATATATATATGTGTGTGTGTGTGTGTGTGTGTGTGTGTGTGTATATATATATATATATATATATATATATATATATATATATATGTGTG
>VVHJ01032765.1:0-13017 GCA_015107715.1 Tylochromis polylepis | reverse complement strand
TGAACTTACAAAATATACACAAATTTTGAAATTGCACCTCTATAATATACAGCTCAATTAAACTTAGCTGCAAGAACAGTCTTTCTCTAAACTATAAATTCACAGAATAAACATTCAATGAAAAATTTTGGCCTGAGCGTTTTTTTGTTTGTTTTTGTTTTGTTTTTAAAAATCTGGTTAATTTGATTGGCTGTGCTGCAGCACACGCGCACACACACATACGGAGTGTGGTAAGAAGGAACCAATGAACTGAATTAATGGTGCTCACTTTTTTTTTTAATATAATATGTGTGTTAAATTTTAGATTTGGGGTAAAATATCAAGTCTTTTCAAGTAACCAGGTTCAAGTCCAAGTCAAGTCACAAGTCTTGGAACAATTTTTCAAGTCAAGTCTAAAGTCATAAAATTAAGGACTCGAGTCCAAGTCATGTGACTCGAGTCCACACCTCTGGTATTTTGCCATTTATGATTTTTTTTTTTTTACTTTAAGCACCACAAATTCCATTTAAGGATTTAGCTAAAGTTACTAGAAGCCAGACAAATTTACAAATCACAGTGAGCATGATTCATAAAAGTGCAGACCAATAGAAGTAAGGTAGCCTATAAAATGCACTGGAGTTACTAATACACAGAATAGAAGTTGTTCATTTTTTTCTTTTTCTTTTTTGGAGTCTCAGGAATGAATCACAGTGTGACAATAAAATACTAAATTTTTTAGAATTTTAAATTGTATATTATTTTTCTTAGATTTTTATTCACTGGGCTCCTTTATTTTATCTTTTCTGTCATATCATATTTGATTTTATTATGCTTTCCTACTTGATTTAAGATGTTTTGTTATAGGTTATGTTTAATGCTTTGGCTACTGTAACGAGAATAAATAAATTACATCTTATATCAAATCAAAATAAATGTTACATTTTAGACCTGTGCTTCTAATGTGATGTGCCCATATGTCTTTGCTGGAAATTATAATATCCAGCTCACTGGCCCAAAAAGAAAAAAAAATAAGAAAGAGAAACTATATCACCAGTAAGTCCCACAGAAAACCCACCAGGGTAATTAATTTAACTACTAAATAACACATTGGTCACGCTAACCTAAGGAAACGTATAACACATAGCAACAGTATGTTAGCAAGAATATGTTAGCTAGACATTAGCATCACCGGGACAGTTAAGCTAACTTAATAAAGTAGAAAACAAAGTTTAGAAAGTTAATTTAATATCTCAAATAACATTAAAAAAAATAAACGACAGCAATGAAATACTTGATTATCCAACAAGGTAATTCAGGTTATTTTTATCAATATTTTATTTAGTCAAAGAAAATGTCCTGGCACTTTCATGGAGCTGCCTTGTTCAGTTGTGCTTGTTAAGTCATTTTGTTTTAGTCAACTCTAAAATTTGCTATTTGATGAATCATTCAATAAGTTATTTTAATCCTGTACAGGCAGCTAGGAGGCTAGCACAATTAAAAATGTTTCGATAGTAACAGTCTGACTCTCTTTTGACAAAAAGAGGGGAAGAACTTGTGATTTTAGGTTTTTGTAACTTTCTAACATGACGGTTAAAATGTATTGAATTGTTAATTTTTGCTGAATTTACCTTGTAAAATATCGTTTACATGTTAAGGTTTATGGGGCAGGCATTTTGAAGTGAAGGTAGCTGCATGATGGACGTCCTGCAGCTATGATTCATGATCATCAGGAAACGATAATCAAAAATGAATCCAGATATAGTATATTACTTTACAAACAAAAAGGAAAGAGAATACTCTGAAAATCTTTCTTTTTTTTTCCGTAGCTTATTTTCATTGACACTGAGGGAGTTTAAAAGTTATTTTATGCCCTGTATAAGCAAATTAAAAAGTTATGAGAAAACAAAAACAACAAAACAAACAGCTCTAACCATGTACAATAAACATGTATCGAGGGACCAGTACTGCCCAAAATACTGACTTTAACTGTACATTTTCCCTTTAGTTTTCTTACATAAGTACAATGTTAAAAGTTAAATTTAATGGAATCGAGTTAAATTAAATGTATCTGTCTGGTACACATTCAGTTTATACCAAGCACATTTTCCTTAAACATTAAGTATTTAAATTCTTCTTCTTCTTTTTTTTTTTTTTGAGTCGGATATCGCCATCTAGTGGAAGGAAAACTAACTGTACTAGACAATTCTAGCTTTTGCAGGTTTGCAGTAGTTTTACTTTAGTTTCGTTGCTGCAGTATTTAACATGTTTGCATGATTGTTTTTTTCCCATGTCACTAGGAAAGACTTCCCTGCACAGATATCTGTAAAAGACACTTCATCCCTTTCGTTTTTTTAATTTGACTTCACATCTGCAATATTTTTATTTTCGTGATTCGCTCACAAACGTCGCGGTAAATTGTTGCAAGCATTGTGGCGACATGGGACAAGAGATTAACTAGTTCTCAGGCATGCAAGGTATTGCAACAGGTATCGGATTCGGACGTGCTTTCCTCAGATCACCTGACAGTGCTCCGCAAACCTCTTGGTCACGTGTCGTCGTGCAAGTTTCAGGAAACCTTTTTTTTTCCTCCTCTCGAAAACAAAACTAACCATGTCCCGCCCTTTTGACCGCCTATTGGGTAGAGCAAACGGTTACAGCGCTCTGATTGGTTAATCTGAGGACATGTCTGCGCACGTCAAATTCGAGCAACACCCCCTTCTTTAAACTCGTTTATGTGTAATTGATATCGTCCCGTAGAACAAGACGGCTGGAGTTTCCTTATTTTGGGGCAGTAAAATGAAAGTTGTGAGGAAGTCAGGCGCTAAGGTAAGTTTATAAAACGGCAGCCGAACAACTGAAGAAACATGGCTTTGATTTTGGCTAGATTTCAACTTTGTAAACCTACTGCCAACGAACTCTCAAGGTGTCCACTGTCAGGTTTCTTACTTATTTATACAGTACGCCGATTCGAGTCTTTTAAGTCCAATAATGCTTACCGAGAGGCTAATTAGACTAAGGGTCGACGAATAAAACCTATCGCTGTCATAGTCTGTCATGTTTGCTTAGTTGGTACTATTTGTGGAGCTTTTTAAAACACACACAGGAGGTCACTTGGTCTGTCCCTGCATGCTATGGCATTATCCTCATTAGAGCCATATAAATAATTAACAGAAAGCCTCACCGTACTGAGGTGAAATGTCAGCAGTTCTTTGAAGCACATAGCTCGACTTTAAAGTCAAATGTGAAATATGTGATTCTTTGCTCTGTTTGCTAGTTCACAGACCATTTTCGTGTCTTGTGCTGTAGCCTGGAAAACCAAAGAAACAGACATCACATTGGGTATCTATAGTTTAGTTGGGATTTATACGTTTTCTAATTATAGAAGCCAAGGTTGAACAACTGGAAAAACTATTTTAGATTAAGATCAATTTCAGTGGTGTGAAAGTAGACGTTTTACCTGAGTAAAAGTACAAAACAAAACGTTTTTAAAAAATAGAAAATACACGAAAACCAGGGAAGGGCTTCCTTTTCTTATTTCCCTTTAATATTTAATTAATCAAAACCCCATAGCTTGCTTACATGTGGTCAAGTTTGCCCTTCTGCACACATGATATATGGACAGGCTTTTATCTGATTTGAAGGATTGTTTGCTTTACATGTAAATCCATCCAGGCTTTAATATCTGTGACAAGCTTTTTTTTTTTTCTCTAAGCCTGAACTGAGCAGTTCATGGTCTCAAAACATTTCAAAGAACCATACCGGAATATCAGAAAACCAAATGATCGTGTTGTGTCAATTCTGAGGTTATCGTAATGCTGAAAAGGGAAAATGCACAAAACGGCTGACTGTCCACTTTCAGCTAAATCATCTCTGAAGAAAGTGACATAAGATTTTCCTCCTTTTTTTTTCTACAGGATGGACTCTAAAACACCTCCAGACATCAGATAAACCTCTATAGAAAGTAAAGTCTAAGAGGATGCTGGTGTACGAATGAACATGTGGAGAATGGGAGGTGCTGGTGTTGGCAGAAAGGTTAAGAACCTAGACAAACGAGTTGTTAGTGAGAAAGTGTAATCACGCCATCGACTTGCAGATCTGTTTTCTTTTGGTTTTGAGTTTTTGGCAACTGCGTGGCAGCAGAGGTAGCAAATAAAAATCTTTGGCTGATGGAGTACAGTGAGAGAGTGCTGTGTGGGACCGGGGAGGTGGAGCCAGACCCAAACATTGTGAGTGAAGAGGCAGGAAAGCTGTATTCAGAGCTACAGGTAAGAATGAGAACAATATGTCATGTTGATCTGGGTGGAAATATTATTTACATGTGGTCACAGATACCTGTTTTCTCACTCTGCTGCTTTACTCTATCGCAGACCGTTATTGAGATCCATGGTGAAAGTGTGGTGGAGTCTCTGGTACCCATATTTGTGTGGGTATTGGAGGGCCTGGCCAGCTGCAAAGCACAGCTGAGAGACAGGGAGGAAGAGGCTGAGAGGGAGAAAGCTGAAAGAGAAGAGCTGCTCGAGCGATATCATGCAGAGAAAACACTGAGGAAAGAAAGTCAAGAGGTGAGAAATGGTACAGGGTCGGTGTGCTGTTGCAGGTTTTATTGTAAAAGGAGGCTTTTCACTGTTAAATTCCTTTTCTTTTCTTAAGAGGTATCTTGAGTTGGATGACCAAATTGAACAGGAGAGAAGAGCCATGAGGGGCAGGGAAAAGGAGAGAGAACGGCGAGAGAGAGATCTAGAGAAGAAAGCAAGACAACAAGCTGATCAGCGTGTGTATTTGAATATTTAACAGCAACAGTACTGTGACTGGTATTGTTTTGACCCTGTAAGTCGGTCTCTGTTGATAAAATATGTTTCTGGAAACCTCTACTGTAGTAGAAGCTCCCACAAAGGCAATTTGAGGATTTTAGCTGGTGTTCATATGTCTGTGGACAGATACTGTCAACATGACAGCAGCACAACTGTACAGGCGTATTGAGATAAAAGTAAAGTCTTAGATTCAAGTATTAATGATGCAGCAATGACTACCCAGGGGTCATAATGTTAACATGTTAATCAGAGTTAGGGTGAGTGTGGCTCTCTTGCGCAGTTTTCTCCAGGATGTTTAGTTGTTTGGTTTCATTTCTGTTTTTTCTTTTGAGTTTATTCTGCCTTTGCTATGTATAGAGAATCACACACAATGAGGTTAGCAGCAGATTGTGTGGGTCTGCCATCCAGGGGTGACATGGTGGTGTGGTTTGCAAGTCCTTCCTGTGACTCTGTGGATTCTCTCCGGGTACTCCGGTTTCTTCCCACAGTCCAAAGACATGCATGTTAGCTTAACTGGTGATTCTTAATTGCCCGTAGGTGTGTGAATAGTTGTTTTTCTCTATATGTGACCCCTGCGACAGACTGGTGACTTGTCCAGGGTGTATCTTGCCTCTCACCCCATGACAGAAGGAATAGACTTCAGCCCCTCCCCCTTATGACCCTGAATTGGATAAACTGAAGAAAATGGATGGATGGACGTTTGGATCTGGTTTGCACAATGGAATAGGTTTGTTCCAATATCCCCTGGGTATTCAGGATCTGGGAGGTTTAAAGGCCACATCAGTCCCTTCTTTCTGTGTTTCTCTAGCCATTTCTGGACAATTTTATTATGGCATGGCAGAGGACAATGCCCTGAAATAGATCACATCACATGAAAATAAATGTGAAGGCGCCAAGTTTTCCCACAGAGCACAGTTTTCACTTGAGATGTCAGTGGTTTAAAAGTTGTGGCTTACTGGTGTGCATCAGGAATAGATGCCAAAGAGCAACTCAAGTCTTTAAAGTTTTAGGTGTCTAGACTGTATTCTGTTTTTATATGCGTTCTGTTTTCTTGCAGTGGTGGCCTTGGAGGAACAGAAGGCAAATCTCAGTAGAGAACTGAGCGCACTGAGAAATACCCACAACAAGGTGAGATATTTTTGTTTAGCCTCAATACGTATGCTCAGTAACCACTGTATTATTTACAAGTTGTCAGGTTTCTTACATATAGTTGGTGTTCTTTTCTTTTCTTTTTTTTAGTTGGCCCTGACATATCGGGAACTTTTGGAAAAGAGGAAGGAGTCTGAAAGAGATTCTCCTTTAAGGTTATTGTCAACATTATGCTAAAACACATTTGCTATTCTGCATAAAGTATCACACAGCAAGACTTTAAATAGCAGCAGCCTTACTGTGAATCACCTGTAGGTTGTAGCCATGCACAAAATGAAAATCTCTCAGCCTGTTGTAATATTAAACCAAATGTTAAATGCTTCTGGCATTTCTGACAGCAGGTTAGCAGTATTTCTTTGTTTAACTATGAAAGGGATACCAAGTACAGTGTATGCCACATGTGACTGAAAATGAAAACTTGAAACTGCTTTGTAGAGTTAACTTTAGCTTTTCAGTTGCATTTGGCAAGATACTAGCAAATTCTCCACCTTTATTGTTGTTAAATGCAATATTTGTGGAAAGATCATTAACTGGAAAACTACGATTTTATGATTAATTGTTTTTGGATTGTACTAGTTTTTTGTTTTTTTTTCCTTTTTTCCAAGTCACAGGATATATTTTAGAAACACTGTTGCAAGAACATGGTGAAAAATCAAAGGATTAAAAAAAAAACATAAACTGGGTTGTTGCATTTAGGAATCACGTGCGCTCCAAGAATGCCGACTTTCCGTCACATCAGGTCTTGCCAGAATCCAGTGTTGCCGAAAAGGTAAATGGCTTTGCACCTAAAATGACCATCTTCCAAATTTCTAATTCTAGATTTTGCCAAAAGTTTAGCTTATGTGTCCTGTTTTTTGTTTGTTTGTTTTGTTTTTTCTTTCTTTGTTTTTAAACAGATGATTAAAAGACCACATTCAAACTCTGGTCCCCCCTGTTTGGAAGATCTCGTAGCCAAGAAGGACAAACAGGTCAACAGTGCTGCAAAGCCTTCCACAAATCAGTTTGTCATTGACATCATAAACTCCACTCCTGAGCTGTCACAGTTTAATGGCTGTGTAAATGCAAGGTACTAACCTGAAAGCATAAACTCATTTGTTTCAGCTTGATATTTATTGACTAAGCCTAAGTTTACTTGAATTCATGTGCTCATACACATATTGTATCCACCATCTCCATATTTTTCAGCACCCCAGTTAAACCTGACACTGAGAAACCTTTAAAAGATGAGCTGGAGACCAGCTTGAATGAGGAGATGAATGAGTTGGGGCAGAACAAAGCAGAAGAAGGGAAAAGAGAAGAGGCGGACAAAAAGGATGAGGAAGAGGAGGTAGAGGACGAGGATAGTATAGAGTGGGAGCTCCGCAACACTGACTCTGTGTTCTCTGAACTGTCTGAGCTGAGCCGCGATTATGTGGAGAGTGTAGACCGAGGGGCCAGTGTCAGAGGTAAATGAAAGGTTTTTTTTGTTTTTGTTAAGGTCTGCTATCCTGAGTTGCTCTTGTGAATTTTAACAAATATCACAAACGTAAAACCTTTGCTTCTTCTGTGAAACACAAAGTTATCACAGACAAAAGAAGTAACATAAAGTTGGTATCCAAAAATAATCAGGCCCTGGTGGGAGACTATTTATACCCTGCTTATGTGAAGTTCAAATACGCGTTTCACAAAGTTTTACTTCCCCTTTTCCCATTCTCCAAAATCTCAAGTCCTAATTTCTTCTTGAATATGAATGCAGGTTAAATAGTCCTTAATACAGGTTAGAAATGTATTAATTTCAGTACTACTCTGTTTGTATGTGGATTCACGCAGTTAAATTTCTTTTTGTGTTTAGGCAGTGTAGACCAGTCTGAGGAGATTCTTTCTCAGTATGAGGAACTGAAAGTCACCCAGTGAGTCCTCAGTTTATTTTCTCTGACCTTGTCTATGACTGCTCCATTGTGATTTCTTGAGTACATGGGGAGTTTCCAGACACTTGGATATCTTGCTTCACTAAATACCAACAGAAAGCTTTGTATGATCTAATTTGATTAACTGCTGAATTTTTTTCCCACCATAATTCCGAGCTATACATTTGATGCTATACTTCCTTTTTCTCAGTGAATTGGTTGAAACTGCTCGTAAGGCTTTGATATCTAGAGTAGTGGAGCTGACAGATGAGCGTTCAGCTCTTAAACTGGAAGTGGAAACTCTTCAGGAAACACTCTCCCGATTGGAGGGGCGGGTGAAGGAGAAGGAGGAGGAAACTAAGAGGTGAAGAGGATCATTCAGCTGTTTAATAAATAACCTATTTTTGTTATTACGGTTCTGACAACAGTCTTGCCCTTTATTTTTCACAGACTTCGGAAAGAACTGGAAGCTTGTCAGTCTGAGGATCCTGATGTAAGCTATGATCTATTGTCTATCAAAGATGTAGTCTTCACTGCCTTACTAGCTGCTCATAATTGATGGATGAATCTATTTTCCCCTTCAGGCGCCTCAGCCGGCATCCATGCGTAACTTTTCCCGTTCTGAAATGGCTCGCGTGGTCATGGAGAAGAACCAGTATAAGCAGCGTCTGTTTGAACTGCAGGAGGCAATTAGACACAGTCAGACACTCAGGTAACTTTTGTGCCTTTCTTGAAGATTGAAAAAAATGTTACATTTGAGAATCTGCAGTGTGATTACAACAACTTGTGTAACATCGGTGGTCCAACCTCATCTAGTACTTTTTCTTTTTTCTTTTTTTTAGAGCAACAAAGGAGGAGCGGTTTTCAGAGGAAAGAAGGTCAAGTGTTTGGAGAAAGTAAGTCACTTTGTAATCTCTCTTTAAAAAAAATATGACTTGTTACACACCTATCCTCCTGTACCTTAGGATGATGGTGAAGCTCTTATAACCCAAACAGAGGTGGTTGGTGCAAGCCACATGATCTGATATCTCTATGATGGTGTTGTTCCTGCATCTTCATAACAGTATTTCTCCAGGATCATCATTCCAACTGTCCAGTCACATTGGCAGAGCATTCAGTTAGCATTAGCCAAGAAGTTCAGAAAACAACAGGAAATGAGAACCATTACATAAAAGTGAAAAGGCGTCAGCTAAAATGCAGGAGTGGAACAAATCTTTTGGAGTGGTGGTGTTACTAAAGGCACCTGGCATTTGGTGGGCTGAAATTAAGAAGTGTATATTTGTTCATGGTTAAAATACTTAGAATTGTTAATTTTTTCTTCAATTAAAGATTCAACCGCTTCTTTGGCCGGTCCAAGGAACCATTAGTTTCACCTCCTGCTTCCATATCAGCTCTGCGACCTTCCCCGTCACTCACTCGCTCTGCTCTGGGCTCTCCACAACCACCAGCCATCGGTCGAACTCAGGCTGAGTAAGCATCTGTTTCTTAATAAGTTACTCCTGCTTATGTGTTTTTCAGCAGTTGTGTGCAAAGATTTAGACAAAATGCAAGTAAGAAAAATGGAGATTGGATCTCAGTGAGGTCTTCCCTGAACTACAGAGTCTGGCCTAGCTGATTACCTCATTGTAAATAAATATTTTTCATTTGCATTTGGGGTCCAGGTACTTGCTAGTGCAAGTTAAATAAGAATCCGACACTAAAAATTATGTGTTCCCTTTATAGCTGTGGAAAATTCATAAGCATGCTGCGCAAGACAACCTAATAATATCTCAGAATTTGAAGCGATAAGCTGGAAACAATGGATGAAAAATAGAAAGTGTCTATTTATGATTATGTACAACAAGTGTTTGCCTCAGCCACAGGAGAGGTCACTAACTACTGAAACAGGAGAGTGTCCAAACTCTTGCACCTGCCTTCTTTCCACTTTCCAAATTATTAAATAAATGAAATGGAAGATGCTAACAGTGAAGGTAAAGGCTCTGTTTCCTACCGTGGCTCTATTTATTTAATGTGATGCTGATAAATACCAGAATCATTTTGCCTAGGTCTGCTTCTCCTGCTGCTCTTTCACCACGTGTCAGGAAGAGGGAAATCTACAGAGAAATTCGTTCCCAGATTTGGGGAACTCTGGGAAAGCGCCAGTTACATGGCTGGAGCCTGCCACTAGCAAACACACAGGTAGCAGAACCACATTTCTATATAAAAATCAATAGTGAAGTGTTATAGAGAATAAATGGGAAACAGCAGAATAAAAAGCTTCCTGTTGCTGTTACGGAGTCTTCAATATGCCTTTTTCTTAGTTACTATTTTAATTGTTTTAACTACACCAATTTAAAAAAGAAAAAAAAAAAAAGTCTGGCTTTCATTCCATAGTTAATGTTGCACAATATGCATATTTACTGTGCAGATCATTATACAAGCGATACCCTGGTAATTAAATATTGTTAATTACTGTAGGACTCCAGTGAACCAGTACCAGAGCCTAAAGATGTGCCTGTTCTAGTGAAGCTCAGACTGCTGGATCACAAAGAATCCACTGCCAAGGTAAATGTCACTCAAAGGCAGCTTACTATGCTTTGCCTTATTTTCTGTGCAAAAGTCTTGAACCACCCCATTGGATTTCACTCAGTGGTTTTGGGGACCTTTTTTTTTTTTTTTTTTTAAACTGATGGAATTATGAACCCAGAAAAGTACCATGAGATTTTATCCACCATGACATACAATCTGGAAAGTGTCTGATTGGCAATAGCTTCGTTTTTCAACATGACCGTGATCCCAAACATACATATTGGCCTCACCAGAGCCCGGACCTCAACGTTATTGAAGCAGTGTATGGGATCATCTTGACAGAGAACAGAAGAAAAGGCAGCCGTCATCTAAAGAAGAGCCTTGAAGTTCCTTCAATACGCCTGGAGAACTATTCCTGAAGACTACTACCCAGTTTCCTTGCAAAATGTAAAGAAATTAAGGGTGGCTCAAAACCTTTGCACAGTACTGTATACTGCACAAGATAAACATTTTTTGCTTTTAACCATGAATTCAAAGCTACTCCAATATAATCCAAAGAGAATGATATAGGTCCACTTTAAGTTAATTACATCGGATCTGCGGTGCAGTTTGACATGGCTCCTCATTTATTCTGTTCCCCTCAGCTTAAGTGTGCAGTTGCAGTCCCACCTGAGATCTCTGGCGAAGCCACAGTAAGTTTGTCATTATCCTAGTTAAGTAGAAGCAAAAGTCATCCTCTAATTATGATCACCCAATCATGACTAACACTTGTTGAGGCACAAGTGGGTTCATGCCCTTCATCTTTTCAAACTTCATATCCACCCCTTTTCTACCAGTGTTCTGTGTGGGTAGTTTCTGGCCCTGCCTCCTGCAGTGATATTACAGTGATTGATCCAGCACGCTCCAACACAGTACTGGATCAGTTCAGCCTCCCTCCCACAGCTCCTGCCCTCTGCATCTGTGCTGTGCCTCCCATAGGTCAGTGCTGGTACAATGGGCTGCAGCAGCTGCCCACAAATGACGTGTCTAGTGTATTCTGTACTTGTATTATCCCCTGATGCCATGATGTTTTACTGGAAACTCTTGGAAATCAACATTGCTTACTCAGCTTTTCCTCTGACAGAGCCTGTCTATCTTGTTATTTAAGGTAACACTGCAGGAACTGTGTGGATTGGAACTCAGGAAGGAAGGTAGTGTCAGCTGAATAAGCAGTTTACTTCAGTAAATATCATCTAAGCAATTCAGAGACTTTTTGTCCATCAGTTTCTCACAGACTGCCTCTTCTTCCCCTGTCTCCTTTCTCCCATTGTCCTTCTCTCACAGTATACTGGTGCACTCAGCCTCTGCTGGCAGAAGGCTCTGTCTGCGGTCCGTATCCCTCTCTGAGAGTGTTCATTCTCTCACGTGAGTTCTGTCGGTTTGCATTTGCATATTAGTTGTAACACAAGATGAGTTATCTTGAAGTCTCTGAGCAGAATTGAAAACGATCTACTTTGTGTTGACTCGCTCTCATAGGTATTCACAGGGTCAGGTCATTGCTGGTTTAGGTGATGGGACTTTGGCTTTTTTCTCACACAGTACAGGTAATGGATTTGTTTCACACTTACATCCAACTGTCTTGCGTAATTAATGTCTTCATTTTGTTTGATTTGCATAACCGAGTGAAATGAATAATGATGTAATGAGTTGTGTGATTAATAGATGGCTGGAATCTGCAGTCACACTCTTTGATGCCTCTTGGATCAAACCCCGTGCAGCCCATTCGTTGTTGCCTTGCAAAAGGCGGCCGCTTGTGGGTGGGATACTGGAACAAAATCTATGTGGTAGACACTGAAAGCAAGAAGGTGGAGGTAAGAAACAGAGGAAATGCTAACTACTATTGTTTATTGTGTCTCATTCTTACCATATCTTTAACTTGTTCTATTTATTCCTTATCCTACTTTACAGCAAACATTCTCGGTCTCTGAGCGCAGCGAGCAGCAGGTTCGCTTCCTGTGCGCTGGTGGAAGTGGTGTTTGGACTTCCTGCCGACTGGACCCAATCCTCAGGCTGTTTGACTGGTCCACTGGACGCCCACTACAGGAAGTTGACTTTGCAGCTTTGGTCACTAAAACATTAGGTAGTCAAACTGTGTTTTCTTTTTTTCTTTCTTTTTTTTAAAAATTAAAAATCTGTTTTATATGAAAACAACACATATACTTGTATGTATGATTTAAGAGTTGTTACTGAGCAGCTACTAGAGCAAAAAATCGATTGATGGACTACAGTTAATGGGCTCATTTGTTACTATCAGTTCTTATTTGGTAACTGAAAAAAAGTAATACATCTCTTTAAATTTTGCTTCCAAAGAGCCAGACTTTCTTGTAATTTTTTTTTTTGAGCAATAGTTGTTAAGGCTTTTTGAAGATGTGCCCAATTACACGAGAACTGAAAATCAGTGGCAACCGGTTTTATGAAGTGATGAACCAAAATTTTGTAAACTATGGTGGAGGCTCTGTCATGGTTTGGGACTACATTTCAGTCAGTCGTGTTGGAGATCTTGTTAAAACTGATGGAATTTTGAACTCAATGCAATACACTCTGGAAAGCATCTGATTGGAAGCAACTTCATCATCAGGATGGTCATTCCAAACACATTGTCAATGCAGTAAAATCATAGCTGGATAGAAAAACACACAGTGGAA
>VVHJ01032764.1:0-14450 GCA_015107715.1 Tylochromis polylepis | reverse complement strand
GAAATCATGCTAAAAAAAAAAAAAAAAGAAAGTACCTGCTTTCAGATATTTCTCTCGAGCTAGTCAAGAAAAAAAAGAACTATAGACTTACATTGAACAAGGGGACAGAAACATGACTCCAACTTCATGCCAGTGGGAATTTATAAATATTTCAAACTGATTCATAAATTAGGTGGCTTTGATTTAACGTACCACAAGGCAGCTGTGGCTCAGGAGGCAGCGCAGGTCATCTGCCAATCAGAAGGTCAGTGTTTTGGTCTCTGGCTCCTCCAGACCCGAAGCTTGAGACTTAACCCCAAATTACCCCCAGTGAATCTATTATCATGTGAGACTGTGTGCAATAGATAAAAAGGAATTAAATGCATAGAATAAAGAGCTGTATGAAAGGGTGAGGGAGATAGATAGATAGATAGATAGATAGATAGATAGATAGATAGATAGATAGATAGATAGATAGATAGACCATTTACATATTATTGATGATAATCAGTTTATGAGGCAGGGATGACATTGAGAACATCCTGAAGTGAAATCTATGGGAGAATTCTGCAACAACAAAGAGGTAGAAGGTCCTCATTTTGGAGGAAAGTCAGCAAACCTTTTAAGCTGTTTTCATCAGATTTGTCTTTTGGGGGGGGGGTTTAAGTTCCAGTGACTATTTATCACTTCAGAAAAAGTACTGGAGACGTTTCAAGCTGGAAACATTTGCAAATGTTGACAAATTGGCTTCATTCTTCATTCAAGAGATTTCTCAGATGTGTCTGCCTGTTTATTATCCTGTGGTGTGTAACATTAATTTGGTAATCTAAGGCTAATCTTTTGACCTCAGGTCCATTGTAACTTGTCTCTAGACGCATCAGAGCTATAAATGCTAGTTACTGCCACATGCCCTTTACTGTTTTGGCACAATCCTATTGTTTACAGATGGAGATGATGCTTTTTGTGTTCAGTTCTGTATGGTCTAAATGTAATTCAGTTTCTCTAGTAACAATTTAACCGTATTTGTATTTTTATTTATTTTTTGCTCAAGAAGTCACCTAAATAGTCAGCCACCAGGCGGGGGCACTGTTGCTCTTAGCAGTGCCGCAAGAAGCCCCTTTTTGTGGAGCTTTATTTTCTATTTTTACTTCTTGTGAAAATTTGATGTCTTCCTGTGTAGATAAATGCCATTCTCCTGTTCCAAACGTATGACCCAGAAATTCAGATTTAAACACACACAAAAAAAGTGATAGAGAGTGATCAAATTTAAATGCATAAACATACGGAGGCAGGCAAGCACCCCTTACACAGCAACCCTGTGCATACCATTTAATATAAGGATTTATTGGGACTCACAGGGTAACCTATAGTCATCCGTCTGTTGAAGAGTGCTTAGCAAATTCATACAAACACTATAACACTTATAATGCAGATATGTTTCAGAAGCTTCATCTAAATAAATAAGGAAAAAGAAACAGAAAAGATGTGAAAGCTCTGCCAAAACAGGTAACTGAATTCCCATTTTTGTCTTCTGAAACAACGCTGCTGCCAAGCCTTTTCTTGATAACTGCACAGCAGAATTAGTGAAACTGTTAAAAAGTAATGGCGAAGTTGCTTGGAGCATTCAGCAACTAGGAATACTGCAATTCTTCATGTGCAGTCTTACAGGCTCTGTAGCTATCGCAAAAGACGGCCACTGATCTGAGTGCCTGTGAAGAGCGGTTGCCATGGCAACCTCACAGTTTATCAAGCTTTAGGCAGTGAAGAGAAAGAGGTCTGTCTTGCATGCGTGCGCACACACACACGCACACTATAGGCCTACAGTACAATATGATGG
Organism: Tylochromis polylepis; assembly: GCA_015107715.1. Classification (NCBI taxonomy): domain Eukaryota; kingdom Metazoa; phylum Chordata; class Actinopteri; order Cichliformes; family Cichlidae; genus Tylochromis; species Tylochromis polylepis. The sequence continues at coordinate 12,634 of VVHJ01032764.1, read as the reverse complement.
AAAACATGAGCACTTTATGACAGGTAATGAATCTGCATAGCTTGTCTCATTATTTTCAGCTCTCAGCAACATGAGATTAACACGTTAACTGGAAACATGCTTCTATAAGTAATTCCATCAGTCAACTTCTATTGTGGTTAGCAAACATAAATATAAAGCCTACATACTGAGGCGAGCAGGTGGCAAGGCGACAGGGTGATTAGAGATTAGCTGCATGACTGGAGGCTTGCCGATTTGATCCCTGCAAAGACCAGAATTTACTCAGTGTTACATCCCGATGTTTTGGCTTATTCAACCATACTGTAACAAGATACAATTAAGGATTTTTCAGTTACCCAATCAGAACCAAATGTCTTTGTTTATACAAATTTATAAATGAAGCAGATTAGAAATTGTTTGGTACAACCCAGTATTGTTGATATTAAGTACCACAGCAGTGAAACTGAATGGATCAACTGCAAAGGGTTAGATAATAACATCTATACCACTCTCATGGTGTGTGTTGCGTTGCGAAGCTCAGACTAGATTGGAGTCAAAGGAAAATGGCTGAATGGACTAAATATGTACACGAGTCTCCTTTATCTGTTCCCATGTTGCAAGCATTTTCTTTGTCTGCATCTCTTTTTCCCTCTCTCAAACACACACAACTCACCCAGTTTTGTATGTTACTGCAGTTTAAAGGCTCTTTTTTAAGATAAATGGCACTATGTAGTTTAAGTAGTTTAACGGCTGCCTGTTTATAGTTTCATGTCTAGAACACGTTTGCCAGCAAAAAGCATGAAACACATGTATACTCAGTGTACTCAGCCTAAGTACATTTTGCAGTGATAAAGCAGCTGAGCTTGCAGCTAATGGAGTGACATCGTAGATCAGAAAAGCAACAATTTTGAAACCAGTTTGAAGTGTTTCCCCTTCTTAAAATATTTCAGACATTGGTAGGCAACCGAGCTGCTTGAAGGACAGCATGGGTTCTTTTTATCTCACTAGTTGGCGAGAACAAGTGTTTTAAGGCCCATTGGAAGGTAAAATATGCTTCATTTTTACCCCTTCCTTTAATTATGCTTTTTTCTGAGGTTATACTAACTAAGAACCTGTGACAGTATCATAAACTGCAATTCCTAAATGGTCTTTTGAGACTGGCTACAAAAGTGAGGCAGTACTCATGGACTCTCTCGTGTTAAAATGATTCATTTAAGAACAATTAAGAAAAAAAAAAACCCTCTTAAAAACTGCTGCACCAGAGGTGGGTTTTTTGGGGGTTTTTTTAGAGCTTACCCATCTAAACTGTATTAGGGCTTAAGGTTGTGAACCTACTATAAATGAAGGCTGGGTACTGACACAGGTTCATGACACATGGTAAAGCTGAATGTGTGCCAACCCCAGACCCTGAGCTTCAGCAGGTAACAAAATCAATGATGAGCAGTCAGGCTTGCAGCATTGTAACCTCCATTTCTAACTGTGTGTGTTTCTAAAGTAGAATGACTGCGGCAATTGCTTTAAAGTCTCTTTGTTCTGGCTTTCAACTTCTTTGTTTTGTCAGTTTTGTATTCAAATGTAAACACTGAAAGAGAGGTCATATGTTTGTCCTCATTAGCACAGATATTTGTGTCAGCATGTGGGACAGTGGCTTCAGGTTTATATTTTTAACTGGTAATTTTGTGACAATGCGTTTCAGCTCATGCTCTCCATTACTAGTCTCCATTTCTACCTGTACATGTTTCTATACTGGTAATCACTGTGAAGTCTCTTTGAGCTGGTTTTCATCTTTTTGTGTTCATACAGAAAGCGACATTACATTTCAGGTCATTTTACGGAGTAACGTGAAAGTAATGTAGCAAGTAATTTAACGTAGTGTAATGTAACATGCTGCATTATTTTTAAGAAAAGTAACCAGCAAAATATTATACATTACTTTTTTTGAGTAACGATACCAACACCAGTGTCTACTACGGTTGGGTGCTAGCAAAGCAATTGCAAGGAGGTTTTTGGTGGAGGTTTTTGGCCAGCAACCTCCAACAACCATTCGCAAGAAAAACTGGAATAAAAATTTTTCTTTAGCAATTGGTGGTCACCAGGGTCACTGATCAGTCTCTAGGCATGTGGGACTGAAGCTTTAGCAATCAATTTCACAGTGACTGCATATTTTTCCCTAGCAACGAGTGGTTGCCAGGTAGTCACCCACCAGTCTCTATGCCTGTTTGACTGGGCACTTACTAACAAAGTCTGATAAGATTATCTAACACATTAGAACTTGTGGCACCAAGATAGCCACAGCCACAATGTCAAACTCGAAGGTTTAAAATGCAACCCACGGGGGCATGCCATGGGTAAGACAGGTAAAAGCCTGTTTGAGAACATGTGCAATTGGTGCCTTCAGCTAGCTACAGGTTGCATATCACCTTAACAGTCTCATTAAATATTTCAAATGCAGACCGGCAGAGCAGGCACAATACAAAGTGTGTGGCTTTTACAAACTGTGACAACCCCGACACAATACTGTTATATGATGAAGCTACAAATGTGCTTCCCCAGTCAACTTCATTTGACACACTGTTAATGAGAAATAGCATAATAAATTATTGTGTCACCATGTAAAATAAATGATAGAATTTCAATTTTGCGACTAGCAAACATTTTTAGACACCCTGAAAGATGTGTCTAATCTGCACTGTGGTTGGCATTTCAACGCAGGTCTGCTGTCAGGTCTGCTCTCAGTGAAGCAGAATGATTAAAGAAGCAGCAAAGTAACACTTAACACAACACCTTGACAAGCAGACGCTGGTCTCACTGCTTCAGACATAAATAGGTATAATCTGAAAACACACACGTACACACCTGGATATCTGCTGAAAACGGAAGCAACAAAACAAGCACTCTATCACACACGTAAATATCATAATCTTTCTTAAAGAGCGCATTGGCAAACTTTACAGTGGCACAGGTAAATGGCACCAACATCAGGTGCCAAAGACAATTAATCACGCTAGAACAAACACTTGCCAACAGGCTGGCTTTCTTACATCATACATATTTCACCCAGATTCTCAAAGCAATGTTTAACAGTGCCATGCTGAGTGCATCATGTGTTAACTGTTTGCACGACTGTCATCAAGTCAGGGAACACCAATCATCTATGGGCAACATATATCAGTGAGGTGACAGGATTTGGTACAGATTTTTTCAGTTCTCAGTGACTGTGGAGATCACCTGACTTGTCTCTAAGGCATTGAAACATTTGTAATGCTGAGAGAAATACTCCAGTTTATTTGGTTCTTACCGTCGTGCTCCCTACTGCATGAACTGTATTCAAATGTTATCGATGTCATTAGCTAAAAATTTCTTTTTAGTACTGACATTTTCAGCCTCTAACAGACCCCGTCCTTTCATTTCAGGTGATGTCAGAGAGCATCTCTGCAGTTTGCCGGCATGCAAATAAAAACAGCCGGTTTGATCACATTGGATTTTTTGACTGCTGTGGATAGAGAAAATTATGTCAATAAACCAAACTTCAGTCATGGGAATTACTTGTTGAGCCCTGTGAAAGAAGTCTCACTTGACTAATCATTAGCCTCCGTTTAATAGGTGTAGTTAGAATAAATGACATATCACAGGAACTGTACAGAAGAAAACCAATTAAGACTTAAAAGTCACTGAATAGCTATAATTATTGTGTGTATTCAAGTACAGTAATAATGGGTTTGCTACTACTAGACTTGGTGAAGAAGTGCTCTTCGCGTGTTCATTTATACTGCCTTAAGGCAAACATAATATGCATGAACTGAATTCTTTAAAAACCTGCAGTGAATGAAGCGTTTGCAAACTTTAACAGAATGTTTTTTCAGATATACACAACCTGCATCTAATTCCTCAGGTGGGGAATCTATTTTGTTAAATTATTTTCTCATACACAGATGAAATACTCTTGTAGAGATGTGAAAAGTGCACACAAATCACCCCAGTTCCAGTCATTGTGTTTTTGTGTTTGCACTGAGACCCTGAGGCATTCGTGGTCAAAAGAGAAAGAATCCTCATGATTTTGGTGGCCATTTCACCACAGCCACTGAATTCAGGGGCGTGTCTTGAGGAGGTGGGCGATGGTGGCCACTCACCTACCGACCCACTAATGAATAAGCAACCCAGTATCATGGCAAAACATGTAATAGACGTGCCGGTCCACTGTGTACATTTCCCGCTTTGCTTCTCCAAAGCGTGAAATGCACACACATGCAGAAGTTGCATGACCATCAGGAGGAGATAATATGTTAAAAACCAAGAAGTCGGTAGTGAGCAGAAAACGTATAAAGTGCATTTCAGGGTCCTTAATCGCCAGAAACGATCAAGCCAGGTGGCTAAAATTATATAAACATTGTATTATATAAATAATATAAATAATAAAATATCTCCCTCTGCTGTTACTGCAGCTTACTGCAACTTATGTTAGGCTACTTTCTGCTTCTACTCTTTACTATATTTTGAATGTAAATACGGTACTTTGTATTGCATACTACTTATTTACAGGCTTTAGTTAGTAAAAAGTCTAAAAAAGTATTTGCAACAAAAAATGAAAACACAACATTATATCTAAACTCTTACAGCACTTATCACATAAAAAGTGAGCTTGAAAAGCATGCCCAATGGTTTCTATTAAATTTCCTACACTGTCTTTATTTTTTATTAAATGCCCCACCCCTGCCACCTTGTAATTGGGCCCGCCTGTGTCCCATTCATTAAAAAAGATCCTAAAAGCGTCCCTTACTGAATTTAAATTAAATCAATGGAAGCAATATCCTCTATTACCCAACAGTGAGACAGTTTCATGCCTGTTTTTTGGTAATTTACTTCTATATACGGTAAAGCTAATGCTGTTTCTATCAGTAAAGATCAGACAAACCTTTGTGCCCCTGCAGTTGCCAAGGAATGGAAATGGGAATTTTTCAGGTGAACGTATGTACATGATTTCTGGGGCATATTCAATATTTACAAAGCAAATATTAATTAGCAGCAATAAGTCAAAAGTAAGCATAACAGCATCCAGACTCTGTTAATGTTATGCATAAGAATCAAGTATTTGTCAAATATTTAGTAATCCCTCCTTTTTGTGTCTTCTTTTTTTCTGTTGCTTTTACCGTCGGGCAGAGGGAGTTTGAAATCCAATACATTTCCTTATACGGCAGTATGCATTGTTCATACCAGAATTTTTGTTTGACATTTTCTGTCAGAAGCACTTCACTTTATGCACTGTTTTGGTTTTTTCTAGTGTTATAACTGCAAAGCTTACCCCCCCCCGACAAGCAAGTGAAAACATACAATGCAATTTAAAAGACAGTATTCTTAAAAACAACCCAAGGATATGAAAGATCAGGTTGATTTGCTGCTTCTGTACAACGTGATATTTAACACAGCACCTTAAGAAATCATGGCGTTTTCAGAATATGACAAAGCCTTCCCGTCAGGAGGCAGACAGACTAACATTCCCGAAATTCATAGGCAATTATTGCTTCCTATTTATAGATCTTTTCCAGGGCTTTTAATACTGTTGATCACACTATTCTCTGACAGATATTACTTGGCACAGAAGCCGTGGCATGTACACGATGACAGACTCAGTTTGATGTTTTTGCTTCAATGATTTCTATCTGTCTTCAAAGGAGCTCTATGGCTGTGTGCTTGAATCTGTTCCTTTAACCATTTCAGTTGTTAATCTGAGTCACAATGTCAAATGTTAATCTTAAACAACAGACTGATGATGCAGCTCTGTGGCTTTGCTAATGATGTTGATGCCTTTAGATCTTTGACAGCGTTTAATTCTCTATAAGCTGCATTCAGTTGTGACTTAGTTTACTGATGTCTGTGAAGGTTCTCATTCATCCAGGTCATGGTAGTCTAAGGAGCTTGGAAAGAAAAGCGTCTGGACTTCTCTAAGTTTCTTGAAAACGTTTCACCTCTCATCCGAGAAGCTTCTTCAGTTCTAAGAGCAAATGGTGGAGAGTCCCAGAATTTAAAGCCTTGTGGGAGTGTCTCCCAGGGGTCCATGACCCGCCTGGGAGACACTCCCACAATAAAGCTCCTTAGATTAGTTTACTGATGAAACTAAATGTTTGCTTTGTTTCTTCTTTTGTTTGTTTGTTTTGTTGTTTTTAATTGTTTTTTTAGAGAAGAAATTCCAAAAGGGACTAGTTTTCCTTTTAAGGCTGTACTTTCAACCTGTGCTAAATTCAACTTGCTATATGTTCATTGTGATAGTAGAGCTAATGGGCTTAAATTCATATATTTAAAGATCATATTTGATCTGCTTTGTCTTTTTTCTTTATTATTTTTATTAATATTGCCTGAATTTTTGTGTTTTGGTTTATTTTTGATCTTTTTTTCCCCTTTTTTCTTTTTTTTAATGACAGCCATTGGTAAATATTACTTTCCAAAGAGTGCATTAATTTAGAACCATGTTACAAAGAAGTCTGAAAGGACACACAAAAAATGGAGGGACTACTTTTAATACAACATTTTATATGATTTCCCTTGATTTGATCATTGTGCTACCTCTTTTACCAGAATTTCTTTTCTTTTTTCCCCCTCCATTGTACAGTGCGAATACCAGGGTTCATAAATAATAGAGTAGACTAGATGGATAAATATTCTTCATAAACTTATCCTAATGGTATAGGAAATTGGACTCAGTTGTAACTTTTTTTTTCACTTTTTTCTTCATAGCTCATAGACTACTTAAAACATAGTCATCTTTTAATATAAGAAATATACATGTGCACTGAGTAATCATACAATTGACATATTTTTACTCTTATACACAAAATAATATTCTATTGAAAACTGTGTCCTTGGTAGAGGCTCTAACTGTAAAAAGCTTCATATTAACCCACTGCAGCAATGTGCTTTATTTAAGCACACCTTAAATAAAGTAAAGCACATTACCGCTGCAGTACACCTGATCAAGTCACCTTTATCACAGTTGTTTTATAAGGTTAGAATGACTCTAGATGTCAGACATATTATTCAACCACTTAAAACAAACTATGCAGGCTAAATGACAATGAAAGAAATGTTGCCTTTGCAGACATAAAGTGTTTATACTTTTGTTAATATCTAACATTTTATGCACATAAAATTAGACTTTATTTTATGCAATAAATATTTATTGATAAGTTCCTTTATTAAATGCAACACTTTAATGAAAAAGGTCTATTTTCTAAGAGAAAACAATGAGTCAGGTTTACTAAGCACAAGCTGGGTTTTGTTGCGAGAGAGTACTGTCGCTACTTACAAAGAGAGCACACTGACAAGGCACAAAATATAGGGAGTAAAATATTTAAATCAAGTGAGCAAACTGATTTACAACACGCAATTAACTGCTAATGGCACTGATATTTGACACCAAAAACAGGGCATGTCTTAATTTTTCTGCTTTTTATTGAAATTAACTGCCTGCGCCTGCATTTAGAAAACTTTTTTTTTACTTACCTGTAAAACTAACCACACCTATGATTGCTATTTTACTATTACTAGGCAGTAGTAGCACTGTGTTACAATTCTCCTGAAAAAAATGTGAAAAACTATCTTTTCATCATTTTATCCAATAACTAAGCGACTAAATTCATGTAAGTTTAAAGCCGCAGTCATCTAAACTTTAGGCAGCAGAACAAAAATCCTTTACGTCCATAAAGGTGCAAAGACCTCGCTCCTTTTCCAGAGCCAGAAAGAAAGTCCTGCCGAGCACGTGCAGAGTAAGGGCCTACTCACACTAGGACGCCTGCCTTGTTCCATGCCCTAGTACAATTGTCCCCCCCACCTCACTCCCCTGCTGGCCTGCTGTCACACTGCGCTTAACGATCCAGCCCACAAAAGCTTTGGATTGTCTCAGCATCCTAAATTTTGTCTTTTGCTCTCATGCTCTCTTTCACGCACACATTTTCTTTTTAAAAGAGCTCTTAAATGGGGTTTGTACTTCTTGTATTCTGTGATGTAAGTGTGACCGTTTTTGGAAGCTCACATGCATTTTTAATTTAATACAGCAGCGTTCCCACTTACTTTACACTTAGGTGGGCATGCTTTGGGTGAGTAACACACTCTAGGCTTACTTGGGTATTGTATGTAGGTATGGCACTAGTGTATAGACTGTGGGTGAGAGATGAGTACAGTTTCACCCCTCTAGCTTGTCTCTTTTTGGAGAAACTGAGACTGTTACAATTGCCTCCAGCCTTCAGCACCTTATATAATATATATACAGTTTATGCAAATGTGAGCCAGTGCATACTTGATGAAAAGAGATTTCAGTATCTTATAATATTCAGATGAACTGTTTTCACAAAGCAATAAAGTTATAAACCTCAAGGCAGAAGAACAGTCATCTGTTTAAAAAATATCCAAAGATTCTTGAGAGATTCTTCTGTAACCTTTGAACTCTTGGCCTTTGTTAATTAGAGGTCAGTTCTTTTCAATGAATAGCAAAAATTAACCAGCCAAGGTGAGTATATTCATGCACAAACTGAAATAATTCCCATTTTTATTTTTTTCTGTGTACATTCTTCAATTACTCAGTGGTCCACCTAGCCACTACAAGCTTAATTCTTTGTCATGTACATGCTTGTACAGCACACCACCCCTTTGTTCTCTGTGAATTAATACTTGCCGCCACACTGTTAATCTATAGAGACAAATTTTAAAGAGGTCCTTCCTTTGATCTGATGTTTTCGTCATGATGCAACATGGAAATTTCTGTGCAACCTCTGAGATCTGAATAGATTTAAGAGGGGGAAGTGGAAGAAGGGGGAGAAAAATGTGATTATTTCAACCAATTTCTGGGTTTGTCTGTGATAGTGTGTGTTGAGTTGCTTGCGGGCACAAAAAATGAGGATGGTGTTCTCTTAACTGTGGGCAGCAAAGTTGATTTGCACATTTCGGCAGCATCACAATTATTGTAACAAAGGGCTGAAGCCTAGTCGAAGACTGTTGCATTTCCTAGCCTCCATAAAAGACATTCAGGATATTCAAACGTTTGCACTGGGAAGATTATCCTTTCCAGTGTCTTTGAATCCTTTATGCATTACATTGTAACTTGATTGATATATGAGAACCATCTCGAATAGAGCCATGTAAAAAATGTTTAGTTCAGTTAGTTCACTGTGACCTCAATTTACCATGGCTCTGTAGTATTACCTTTGAGCCTGTACAAAGTATCTCTCCCCCTGTCACCCACCAATTCGAGAGAGGTTAAAAAAAAAAGTTGAAATTTGCTATACTTGGTGTCCTTCAGTGAACACCCATGAGGCTCAATATTTGGAGTATAAAAAAGTGGTGAAAATGGATTAATTACAGCGGTCACTTTCCACTTGCAGCCCAGGGGACTCACCATAGGACAGCAAGACTCACCTAGTCTCCCACCGCTCCTTCCATCTGCCATGTCACACCTACTGTTTACAGCCAGTGCACTACAGCTCCTCAAGCCCACAGGGCACAGGGGCAAATTAGAAATACCTGGCTTGGCACAGGATGCCTGAAAACTCTGAGAGCAAAAGAAAGGTGAAGGTTAAGGGTTACACGAGGTGAGGTTGAGGTTAAAGTGGCTCAACAAGAGCTATGAAGCTTACCAATGTGTGTGTGCGCCCGCGTGTGTCAGCTGCTCCCTGTGAAAGCGCCACAGGATTTGCTATATCTTTGGCAGTAACCTCCCTAACAGAGAGGGAATGTCAGTGTGGCAATGCAATGTCCTCCTGCCTCTCTGTGACTTGTCACTCACCCAGTGGGCTTTTTTTTTTTTAACACACTTCATTCTCCCTTTTTCTCTGGTTCTGTAGGGATTTTCAACATGTCTCTCTAGTGAGTGAAGCATATTGATGGACATTCAAGCGTTCTTGCACCAATGCCTTCACAGCGTCCCACATTGACCTGAATTGAGAGTGGAACACCTAGAAACATGACCAATGGTGTCAGAATACAGCACATCATAGCTTTTTCAAGCTTTTGAGGTGCATGAAATCATCAAAAGAACCGAACCATTACTCTGTAAATTATTGTATTTTGCAGAATAACTGTTAAAAGGACATTATGTAATGTGCGATTTGGCCAACCATGTCTCCTAGAAATTGCGTTCATAGTCTGCATTTAAGTTTTAATTAAAATGCTTGCATAGATTTTATGTATGTACAGATTAGAATACTGTTGAATCATAAGGACCACTTTCACTAAGGTGGTAGGTTCAGCAATTCTACCTCGGCTTTTGTGGGTTTTTTTTTTTTTTAAATGATGAGGTTAGTAAATGCCTCTTGTACAATACTGACAAAAGCAAACAGTTCTACATCATAGGTTCTTCAGATAAGTGGATAGGAACACAATATTGTTGCCTTTATTTTACCAGGAAATCAGGTTGAGATCACAATCTCTTTTACAAGAGACCTGCCCAAGATAGCAGAACATAAAATATAAATCCACAATATCTAAATACTCATGACATAAAACATTAAAAAATTAAATGGCTTCTCAAAAGAAACATCAATAAGTCTCCTTCACTGCCTTTAAATTCATAAATAGAGGTATGTTTAAATGCAGTTCTTTCTGTAAATTATTCAATGTTTAAGGCAGATAGCAAAAAAATGCTGTTTCCCCTGATCTGTCAGAACTAAAAGGTACATCAAAAAGCAGCTATTTAGAGGAGCGTAGCTGATAACTGTTGGTACTGGGACAGACAAGTTTCAGTTAAAATGTATTTACAGAGAAAAATATACCAGTGTTGTTTTCTTAGAGTGGTCAGTGATGGCCAACCCACCAAATCATAGATGCAGTGGTGAGTCAGAGACTTTGCACTTGCCATAAAATGTACAGACAAATATTAAACTATATTTGCAGCAACAGAAAGTAACATATTTTGAATTTTAAAATATGTATTTAGTTACTAATTAAATATATGGAAGTGATATACAGTAGTATTAACAAAATATAACCTACTTGAAATAATTACTTTTTAAAAGGAAGCATTATTTGTTCTGAAATCTGAACTGCATCACTAATCTCCCATGAGATCTTCATTTAAAACAAAACCAACACCTACCAGTCCACACTCAACACAAGAATATGAAGTTGATACAGAACCAAAGCAAGAAATCATTATTTTTGCTCAAGATCTCAAGAATGATTTCAAATTCATACAGGGAAAAGGAGGCCTACTGAGTGATTCACCCACTTGAACAGTGTAAAGGCTGACCACCAGAGTTGGGGCTGTTACTCAAAGTAGTGCAGTGCGTTATTCACTGAAGAAAGTAATTCGTTAAACTACTCATTACTTACTTTCCATTACTTTCTCGTTACTGTATAACATGACCTGAAACATGAGGCCACAGTCTCACGTAAATCCCTATCCTAATAAGGACAAACATGCAATCTTTCTTTTAGCGTTTGCTTTGTGTTGTCACATTTTGTTTTCACACATAAAGTTGAAAACCAGCCGAAAGAACAAGTAGAAATGGAGACTGTAATGCTGGAAGCAACACTCCTCATAACTGCTTTTGCTACCTGTTGAAGGTCAGGCTCTGTCTGCAGGGCTGGGGTTGTTCAGCTTTAGCATCATTCTGGGTTCTTTGCTAGCTTTGTGCTAGCATGCTATCTGATGCTTGGAAGGAAATATTGTTTCTGTTTTGGATGCAGTTTGCACTTTACCATCGCACTCTTGGTCCTTCTTGAAATCAAAATAGGAGTGATGTCCATGTCTACACTCCTCAGAAATTGTAGATAGCACCACCGTTTTCCTCCTCTGTGCTCTCGAACCGTTCCATCCGCTCATCATGCAGAAAACTGAAGAACCTTTATAATACACGTAATGGCTTAGTTGCAACTGTGACTACTGAATTTAGCACAGTAATGCACTACATTGCTGGGTTACTGAAACATGTAAATGTGATTACAGTAACGTTATACTTTTGGAAGCCATTGCACTGCTGAATGGTATAGTGCAGGAGTGTCAAACTCCACTCCTCGAGGGCCGCTGTCCTGAAACTTTTACATGTGTCCCTGCTGCAGCACACCTGAATAAAATTAGTAGGTCATTAGCAAGACTCTGTAGAACTTGACTGCATGCTGAGGTGGCAATTCAGCCATTTGATTCAGGTTACAGCAGCTCATGAGTGAATGAACATGGTGGAATAAAGGTACTTTTAGGAGTACATTTTTCCAAACACTTAAATTTACTTGAGTAGGGTTACAGGTTGCCACCTCATCATGCAGTCAAGTTCTATTGTCTTGCTAATGACCCACTAATTTTATTCAGGTGTGTTGCAACAGGGACACCTATAGAAGTTTCAGGACACCGGCCCTTAAGGACTGGAGTTTGACACCACTGTTATAGTGAGTAGCTTGCTAGGCAGAGCTAGCTAAAAATAAATCATAGCATGGAAACTAGTCAGCATCACGCATGATGTGTATATTTTTGGTAAATTTTTTCTATCCAATAGTTGTAAAGGTCTTGAAACTTTGTTAATAAAAAAAATTTTCTATAACAGATGTTGATAGACATTTTTTAAAGAACAGGTTTAATTTATACTTAGATATGAATACTTCGAGGACCTCCTTAATCCCACTGGCACGTCTTCCGTGGAGGAAGCAGAGTCTGGGGATGAAGGGGATGACCAGCCAA
>VVHJ01032763.1:0-17591 GCA_015107715.1 Tylochromis polylepis | reverse complement strand
TGGGGAAAAAAACCCACATCTCCTGATAATGCTCTCCAATGGGAATAAATATATACAGAGAAAAAGTGAACCAAAACAGACACTTGGGGGACTCCATAAAGAACAGAAGTGAACTGAGGAGACAGGAAAGGAAGGCTCTGTGTTTTAGATGGGAATTAAATCGTTAGCTATAACTTTAATACCTGGCTTTAAATCCAGACTGGATAGGCCACAGAAGGCCAGTGGAATTTAAAAAGAGTAATAATTGGGAACAAACTACTTGTCTGTGTGAATAAGGAGGTAATAACCACATAATACTACCCTTCTTACATATATTTACGAGATAATAAACAATAGCCTATCGATGAGCAATAGGAAATTACCATTTTATTACACACAGGTTATCAAACTGTTAACAAAATTTTACTGTGTTGTTACTAACTGCCATTATCACCACATCACTACCATCCTAGTTATTACACTATACACATTATATACATTTCAGCTTAATATTACTCAGCTAAAACCCAAGATGAGTACCAGGCCATTGGTCTTATTACCTTGGTAATTACTTTGTATTTTGAGGATATTACATTATTATCTTCTTATTTCCACACATTAAACCACTATTACCACGTTACAAGATTTTAGTTCATACAATAAAATTGTTAACAAATGTGATCATTTGCAGGTATATGAACAATCGTGTTCCTCCTAACAAGAGATACCAGCCCACCGAATACGAGCATGCTGCCAACTGTGCCACGCATGCGGTACACACACACACACACACACACGCACGCACACGCACGCACACACACAGAAAGTGATCATTAAGCCCAGTGAAAATAAGAAAAATCCTTATTACATAACATCAGCAGCATCATGCTCGTGTTTACAGTCAGCCCTGCCTGTCTGCCTCTTTGTACCTCATGTTTCATTTATGCTGTGAATTCATTTAGTTATGGATAATCCCCAGCCTGCTGGGCAGCTCGGTGTTGCACTTCCAGTCAGAGGACCAATGGGAGCGGCTGTCAGCCTGGGTGTATGGGGCGGGTCTCAGCTCGCTCTTCATCATCTCCACCCTCTTCCACACTGTGGCCTGGAAGAAGAGCCACCTACGGTATAAACATATATATGCACACACACGCACACACACACACACTGTAGCACAATATTTGTGACGCACTGGATTATTCTAAATAATATATCATTTTTAATAATGATGTTTCATATATAAACAGTGTCACTGAGTCGTTGCTGAGCTGTTTCTGCTCCCTCTTCAGGTCTGTGGAGCAGTGTTTTCACATGTGTGACAGGATGGTGATCTATTTTTTCATCGCTGCCTCCTACGCCCCTTGGTAAACAAACTAGCCTGCTAGGCGTGTGTGGGTGTGTGTAAACTATATATATATAAGTAAGTACATTATTCAAATTGTATTTATATAGCTCATTTCAACACCTGTGGTACAAAGGTTTAAATATAAAGTTGTTTCAGTGACAAAAAATATAAAGTCGTAATTTTACCGGTGAGAACTGCTCTACATGGTTTACAAAGCGCCCATTAGTTCTGACTGGATTTCATGTCACCAGAAGATTTTCATTTTCGTCTCGTTTTTATTTGGTGGTGAAAGTGTCAGTACATTTCAGCCTGGTTTTTGTCCTTGTGCATTAGGTTTTGTTTAGTTATCATCTTTTATTCATAAGAAAAAAAAAAGGATGGTGGTAAAAAGTATGGTGAAAATTATTGGTCAGCGAAATTAAAACTGCTGAAATCCTGAAGGCACTGCAAACTCAGCATCTCGTCAGTGACAAGTTAGCAAAGCATATCCTGTTTTATGAGCTGACTGGAATAATAGTTGAAAAAAAATAAACATCATGCTGTACTGAAAAAGATTTAGAATTAGAAGATGAATCCATGAACTCATTGGGAAAGTGTTTGCTGTGGATGTGGTGCAAGTGAGGAGTAAGGTCTTTTTCTCTTTTTCTCAGACTTCTTTTTTAAACTAGAGGGCACGCCCCCTGCTGGTCATGCAGGTTTAAGGCTGCCTTGGCTTCAGTTTTTAGACCATATTTGCAGTGTAAACTATTAACTATCAGTTCATAAGATAATTGAGCAAGATGTTATAGTTTAGGAGGTCTTGACGAGCAATCTTGCTAAGTTTTCAACTAACTGTAACTCGTTAATAAGGTCTTGGCTAAGTCTAAGAAGGGAAGCATAAAAGGTTTAAGAACCAATTACAGCTTTTGTGGTAATATATTTTTACAGCATCCCTCAGTCCAACATGCCAGGACTGAACAGCAGTCATTGCACGTGTCAAAATCACAGTTGTGGTAGCTCAAAATGACAGTTTTAGAGAGGTTTTAAATTAGCAGTTAATGAGACACTAATGTGTGTGGTGAGTCTGTACATATTTGGAGCCAAATCTTCCTGTTATTGATTGATTGATTGATTGACTGATTGATTGATTGCTTTTTTAACAGGCTCAACCTGCGAGAGCTGGGTCCCTGGGCGTGTCACATGCGCTGGTTGGTTTGGGTCATGGCGTCTTTTGGAACCACCTACGTCTTCTTCTTCCATGAGAGGTCTGCTCCCATATTTCTTTTCTTAGCATGTCAAATATTTAAACTTCTTTTAAAATTGATTAACACCCATGCTCAGTAACTCATCACTGTCATAGGTATAAGCTCATGGAGTTGATCTGCTACACAGTGATGGGAGTTTTTCCTGCCCTGGTCATCCTCTCAATGGTGAGGCCACTCACATTTTCTGCTACTCTGCTTGGGTTTAAAATGACCCTATTAAACAGTTTAAAAATAATAAACTTAATGCCTCTTCTCAGCCGGAGCAGTCCGGGTTGTGTGAGCTGCTGGTCGGCGGGGCCTGCTACTGTTTGGGGATAGTCTTCTTCAAAAGTGACGGCATTGTCCCATTTGCTCACGCCATTTGGCACATGTTTGTAGCTATGGGAGCGGCCATACATTACTACGCCATCTGGAAGTACCTGTACGCCCAGCCACCCAACCACCAGGTCCACACCTCCAGATGACATCAGCACTGACCTCACAGGAAGTAACTCCTGTGTTTGAGCGGATTCGAGGAGATGATCCTAGCTGTGTCCACATGCAGGGGCTGCCTCATCTTGAAGCTGGTGGGTGGGGGGGGAAACTTGCACTTTTTAGTGTGACAGAAACCAGAACTAATGGTGCATTTAGGTCACTCTCATCAGTCCGAAATGTCAAACATTTCCATGTTTATCACCAAAAAGTTGCCTTCAAGCAGCCAGTGAATGAATGGGTAAAACGGGTCAGATAGTACCAGGGTAATGAAAAATATCACTTTATTTTATCTGTGGTATTTTGTATTTACAGTCATATCCAGACTGCTAACAAGAACAGACATATGCTTGGTTTATTATGCACGCTGTAATAACAGTAATAATTAAGTACTAAAATTTTGGGGTTTAAATTCCTGCGTATGTCACAACTTTGATAGGTACAGAAGTTTTATTTTTATCTTGACTAAAGAGAGCTGCATGTTATCTCTCTCTTATATATGGTTAGCGTTACCCCCAGTGCTCAAGATCTCAGCTATAAATCAAAATTAAATCTTTTTCATCCTCTAAACACTCCTACTGTTCTAAAAACAGCAAGTTTATTTGTGTAGCACCTTTTAAAAACAATTCAAACTACTTTACTTTATCTTGGAGGATAAAATAAAAACACAACAATGCGCTGAAATAGAATAAAATACCGTAACGCAATAGAGCACGGTGCAAAACACGAAGAAATAGTTTAAGTCCTGTTTTAAGACAACAGTTAGTTCATGCAGTTCTTGGGATTTTGCTTTGTGTTGCAGGTGCTTCTCCTTGTTTAGCTTTGAATCTGGGACAGAAAGTACAGCTGGCCCAGATAATGACTGATGGAGTCAAAGATGTGAGACCTTAATGTGACAGCTTTGATTCAGTCTGAGAGAAAAAGCCCAGGGTGGAAAAGTATTTATAAAACACTTCCCTGCTTCTTGGAAAACTCAGAAAAAAAACTCATGTGACTGTATCAGTATTTTATTCATTCAGATCTTCTGCCGTCTGGATTTTAGACAGGAAGTTAATCAACCCTTTTTAATTTAATTCTTACTAACCGATGACCAACTGAATTCAATTACCTCCAGTGATGCAATACCTCCTGACTTTCCGAGCTGATGAGGGCAATCGAATGCACCGTTTAGCGGGTAATTATCATGTTTGGTATATATGAAGGATAAATATGATGAATCTGAACTTCAAGGCTGGCAGCTCCTGAACTGGGACATACCCCTCCCCCCCACTACCACCACCTCAGATCATTTTAGTTTTACACTTCTAACAGTATTTTGCAGGAATTTGGTTTCAGGGGTTAATTACTATTCTTGGAGATTTCTCCATGTGTCATGCACGCCCAGCTTTAGTGTGCAGAAGCTGAACTGAGGGCATTGTCTCATTGTCAAGAGGAAGACCATTTTTACGATTGGGAGACTTGACTCACGATTAATTTTAGTGTTTTTAGCTTGATTACACTAAGCCGGCTGCAACATCAGTAATTTACTATTCCAGTTCAGAGCTCTAGATAGTATTATTACTGCTATTGTTACTGCTATTGTTATTAGTTGTGCTATCTACACCGCAGTACTCTGTATGGTTTTAACAATAGTTGCTTAAGTCGGCGACTTCCTGTGATTTTCAAACTGTTTTTTAAACATGATCGTAGATTTTTTTTTCTTTTCTTTTCTTTTTTTTTTTTTTAAGTTGAACACTCAGATATTTGTAGTTTTAGTCTTGGAGACTTTACTCCTGTGCTTCCACATTTACTAGGCTCCACACTTTAGATTATTGAACATAAACACTGAATTCTAATAGTTTACTGTTGTTGATTAGCTTTAGTACGTGAAGATACAGTATTTATCAGAGACGTACAGTATATGTCGACTTCATTTCTATTTTCTTCTGATCTTCTCGTAGTTTTACTCGATCATCTTCTCAGTCTTCATCTTAAACGAATGGAAAACAGTTGATAGTTACCACATGGTTGGAGCTCAGAGGGGAAAACCACTTTCTGATTCAGCACTGCCAGAAGACTTACTGCCGTTAACTGATAGCACACTTCTACCATATACGTATGTTTCACACTTGAAAGGAAACTGAAGCTATAGTATTGTTGAACAATCTGGCCCGATATTAAAGGCATCTCAGGTGCGTGTGTGCGTGTGTGCTCGCACGCGCGCATGTGTGTGTGTGTGTGTGTGCCCGAGTGTTTGTGCTTGTGTGTATCCTATACTATCTGACTACCATGAATCCAAAGCCTCTAACTGGCTGAGTCTATGTTTACACGTGAATGCATGTACCTTGAACACATCAAAATGTATTTGAAACATGTATGTATTCTTAGTGTCAAGTCATATGTGTTGCCTCATTGTTTAAAGGACGAAGCAGAGTGTGATTAATGTGGCGAGAGGACTTTAAAAGGTCGAAGCAGCTGGTATTTAAGGGTTGTTAAAAAAGAAAAAAAACTTTTAAAACTCCTTTTCATTATAGTAGTTTCACTGCAGTATGTCGGATCATGTGGGCTTAAAAGTCCAAGGAAGCCACATTAAAAAGGACCACTGCAGCTGCTATGGTTGTTTGCAGCTCTAATCAAATAAATGCAAAGCTGTTTTTATTTATTTATTTATATATATATTTATTTTTATACTGGCATCTCCCCATACAGCTTCACCTGCTCACTCGCATCCCCAAGTAGGGCAGCTGCCCCAGAATAGGGTAATAGATAGATAGATAGATAGATAGATAGATAGATAGATAGATAGATAGATAGATAGATAGAAAAGATTTCAAATCTTTACAGCTGTAACACCTGGACTCTTTACCCCTTGAAAGCCCAGCAGCAGTAACCCTTGAAGCTCTTTTCTGTCATGTTTCAGGGCTGCTTATAGAACAAAATGACTGGGTGTACATCAGAAATGGGTGAAGTTCATCTCTGCCTGTGCTGCTACCCCTTGGGACCTGGAACCTATTTTAACCGTCTAAAGTCTGAACCATGAAATAACTGCCAGAAAATTCAAATCTTTTGAAAATGTAGAGTTTATTGAACTTTCTGACAAAAGTTTTAATTTGTATCATTTGTCAAAAAAAACCCCCAAAAACCCCAAAACATAAACACTCATAAAAGCTCATGTATTAGATATGGCACACTTAGCATTACAGCGCTAATAGTCGTTGCAACATCTTTACTGATATATACTGAGGTCGTTAAATCTCGTCTTTACGGGGGAAAGAGTTCATACTTTAATAATACTTTAAGCAACGCTGCACAACCCCCTAAATTTGCTGCAAAAATCCGCAAAAGTTTGCATTTGGAGTTAAATCAATCACTGTGATGAGCACTTATGAAATGCTGTTTATTTGCCTGTGCAAGTACAGTAGGTCACAAGATAACGCATAAGGTGAGCATCACCTTTAAATATTGAGGTCGACACACAAAAGCCTGGATTCAGATCCAAACCGCAGCTCAGTTTTTTCTCTATCGCTCAACGTGTTTTAAGGATAAGCCGCTAACTAGTGGAAAAAAGCTGACAACCAGCACAAAACTGGACTGAAAACAAGTTGTTATTTTATAATATCACCTTCTTTGTGTAGCCACTGTTGCCTCAGCACACCTAATAATCATTCTTCATTCTATACTGAAGGGTCCAAAAACAACACGATGACACCAAACCTCAGATAAGAGTGATAAAATAGTCTGAGGTCAACACAATACTTTATCATTTCATAGATTTGAGCTGCAGTCACTGGGGAGTGGCGAATGAGCTCCTGACCCTAGCATGCAGGGAACTGTGTTTGTCGCACGGTGGATATCTTATTTAAAACTGAAACAGAGCTACTTTGGAGTTTTCGTGCTCTCAGTGTTTACTCGAGTCTCTGGGATGACCCAAACAACTGAGAGAGTTTACAGTTTGTCTTGTATCCAAGCCAGGTTCGGCTGCGCTGAGATAAAGTAAAGGATTTGATGTTTGTCTCGTCTTGATTACAGTATGTGTCCCATTCAGACATACACCCCACCTGCCTTTGTAAAGATCTTTATAACAGCGTCCATGAAGCCTTCGTGGACCCTCTGTATATTATTTATAGACGCTCTGTGATTGTGGAGCTGCTGACTCTGTTCTCAGTCCTGCTGGTGTTTTCTTTCTGGTCTTACAGGACTGATTATATTATCCCACCCTTATTCTAGTTTTCATATTGGTTATTGTGTCCGTGGTGCTTTTTGTGCTGTGATAAGCCGATATGATGCCAACAATGCTTTTATCTTTTCTATTTCTCTTGTAATAAAAAAGCTTTTTTCATGCATTTTTATGTCGTTTTTTTATAGTGTTTCACCTTTTTTTTGTAGCTCATGTAAGAAAAAGAAGGTTATTTTCATAAGTAGTTTTGTTATACCAAAAACACGTTACAAAATGAGCTCCAGATGTATCTAAACTACATTACAGCGACCAGTCTGTCCTTTGATCTTGTTTCATATCATTTTAATTCAATCAAGACATCATTTTCAAGGAGACTGAAATAAATTAAGGCAGACTTATTTTATATAATTAACCTCATGTGAGAAGAGGAAATGAGACACCAAAAGAAGAAAAAAAGAAGGTAAACATACAGTCACGATTAAAAAAGCAAAGTACACAAATTTTTAAGTTTTACATATCGGGACATTATAAAAAATAATCTGGTCCACAGCAGTTCTTAAAATTAGGTAAATCCAACCTTACATTAATAAAAAAAAACATGAAATACTACACTATGCAAAAAAGTGTGAAAAAGTAAGTACACCCATACTGCTGCTGTAAGAATTAAGAGGGTAAGTAGGTCCAGGTGCTGCTAATCAAATGCACCAGTAGGCTGAACTCTATTCTGCTCAGTAATAATTTTATCTCTTTATAATCTTATTGGTGTGGTGTGGCCCTCCACAGCAGTCCCAGTTTTCTCATGGGGTAATTATTAAGCCCACCCCTGCACTTGATTAATTGAACATCAGCGAGTGTGAGCATCTCTATGAAAGCAGGGGTTCTGTTACTTTGCCAAAGAGAACAGGCATCAGTGATGCTCTTAGAGGAAGGAACTGCTCTGGGAAATCCATTATTCTACAGCAAGAATTTTGGCTTTTGTATTTATTTTGTAAATAAATTCTGATACTGTGCAATATCTCATGTTGATGTTCATCTGAGGTTGTATTTAAGTCATTTTAAGACCTGGTAAGGATTAGATAATTTATATTATATATTATATGTAGGGTGTAATATTTTCCAAGACTGCAGATCTATTATCAATGCAATTACCGTAAAATTATTGAAAAAGTGGAATATATAAAGCCACGTGTTAAAAGACCACGTTGTTTCCTTCTTATTCGGATCTACCGCTGTTCTCCGTGCTAGTACCGCCTCTGTCCGCCAGGGGGAGTTGCCTCTACACACTCTGGTGCCAGAGCAGGTGTAGCGAGGTGAAGCATCGCGTGTAGCTCGGTTGTTTCCGTCACGGCTCGGCGGTGAACCGCTGTGGATGTGGGAATGCGGTTGCCTGAGGCTGTGGGCATTGCTGGACACTCGGCGGAGATGTACGCACGGGAGCAGGAGCCCACAGCGGCTGGCTGTCGTCCAAGTTAACGGGCTGTTTTGGGGATGTGGGTGGGACCCCCGGACGGCTGGGTGTCGCTCGGAGCAGGGCAGCTGGGTGTTTTCTCCCCCCCATTTATACAGCCTGTGATTTTTCTGCACGTTAGGGAAATAAGAGAGACGCCAGGAAGGATTCCCCAGCACTATGGAGCCACGCATTGCAGACAGCGTGAGTACAAACGCACAGACACCGGCAGAGCCCTCGGGGGACTGGGCTTGCCTCTGCTGGAACCACTCATCAACTTTTCCGCGACCTATTTTATTGACGGGCAGACGCGTCACTGCTTTCTGCATATGTAAAAAACAGGGTTTTTTTTTCCCTCTCTCTTTGTTGAGTGTTGCGCAGGTGTCCAAACAACACTGAGATAAATTGATAATTAATTGTGTGTAACGGGCTCGCGCAGTAACACAGACGCACCTGCTGCCGTCAGAGGTCGGCTGCTGTGAGTTTTCCGCGCCGCGCCTGACGGCTCATCAGCGGATTAATTTCTGAGGATCTTCTCCTGCCTTTTGTTGCTACGGCGGTTGCTACTGACGACCAGTGAACCCAAAGTCGTAAACAGACGGACCGGCTGTAAATAACGGGCAGTCACAAGTTCAGTCCTATATTATAATGTAGGCGTGGGCTTTTTCCTAAACGCACTGATTAAATCTGACCTTCTGCTGGTGAAGACAAGGACAGGCACAAGTCTGTGTGACATGGTTACCAAATGTAACACGACCTCCTGGGTTACTAAACGCAACCCAGTTTACCAGTGCAAAAAGGTACCCCCTCCCTCTGTGTGTGTGTGTGTGTGTGTGTGTGTGTGTGTGTGTTTCTTTCTGCGTGTAGGATTGAGTTAACTGCAGCCAAGTAGCCAGATTACCGTGGATTAGCTGGCATTTAAAATAGTCACGTTATCCCACCAGTCCCTGCACAGTCAGCTACAACAACACCTTTTAGGTTGCCTGCCAAATGTTTCTGCAGTAAAGGAACTTAGGGTTGTAAGAGGGAACCGGATGCAGTTAAAACGGGCTGGATGAGGTTCTGCTTTCACCTGCTGCAGCCTGTTCCTGATGAGACCGTCACTACAGGTCTATCGGTCAAAAGACTTCATGCAAAGATACGAATGTAGCTGACCCACTTTAGGGACGTAGACGGGAAACAGACATTTTAGGATGTAGGATTTTTTTTAAAAATTGGGTGGGTGGGGGTTAATTCTGTTTTTAGTGAGGTAAAAAAAATTTTGCAGTACACTCAGTAAAATTGTCTGTCTCACACATGAAAGCAGGTGATATTTAACTGTGCCAAAGTCTTGAGCCATCCCTCATTCCTTTATATTTTGCCTTGGAAAAGGTAAATAGGAGCAGCGATTTATTGAAACGTGTTGAACAAACATGGAAATACAGTTAGTGAGGCAAAAGCACCCAGCTTGAAAGTCAGTATTTGGTATGACCACCTTTATTCTTCACCACAGCCTGAACTCTCTTAGTCAAGCTTTCTTGTCATTTCTTCTTCTTCAGGAATAGTTCTCCTTGAAGTACATTCAAAGCTCTTCTTTGGATGTTGCCTGCTTTTTATTCTATTTTCTGTCAAGATGATCCCACACTGCTTCAATAATGTTGAGGTCCGGGTTCTGGGGAGACCAGTCCATGACTGATAGTTCCACTGTGTATGACTTTACTGCGCTGGTGGTGTGTTTGGGATCATTGTCATGGTATTACATGATGGATCAAAATCTGATGGTACTTTTCTGTTTTCATAATTCTGTCAATTAAGACTACTTTTAAAAAACTGCAAAATATAAACAAAAGAGGGGTGGCTCAAGACTTTTGCACAACACTATATATATACAAATTAAATATAAAAATAAAGAAAATCCATTAGCATTAGCATTTTAATAATTTATAAGTTTTTGTTTTTTTTAAAGTGCTGGTTTCAGGTTTTCTAATGTGGTGATTTGCTGCTTGACTCTGTTCTTTGTAAGTTTAAAGAAATAAAAAAAAAAAAATTAAATAAATAAATGTGCTTCCAAGTAGTCAGCCTTAGGTCATGTTCTGTGATTTATTTTATTTTTTTTAATGCACAAAAAAAAGCATTATTCCAATACACTAAAAAACAAATAGTTGCAAAGAGAAAACTCTGTGTGCTATATGAGTCTGTTTGCTGTCCACACCATATAATCTACACAAAAGGGATCTATGAAGTGTTTTATTGGTTTATTTTGTCCCCCAGAAAATATTTAAACCTGGCGAGTAATGAGATCTGGCGTCATAATGAAATGATCATAATATAGTGATGTGTTCATAATATTAAACATAACAGCCACTGCAGATACTGCTTGATTTTCAAAAAGGTAGTTTCTTTGCAGTATCAAATGTTCACCTTCAGCACAGAGCCAGAGTCCTGGCTGGCTTTTTTTTTTTTTTCAGCAGAGCCAAAGTCAAGAGTCTGGTGTGAAAACAGCTTAGTGCTTTCAATAAAATCATTAAAAAGCTAAAAGAGACAGTATTATTTAATCCCAGAGGACGTAGACGGGCTGTTAATGATGAATGGGATCCTTCAGCTTTGACCTCAACATCATCCGTTTTATTTTTCCAGCATGAAAGGTGACAGTGAAATGAATTGCAGAGCATATGACAGTCAGCTGTACACACTGTGCTGCTGCACATAGAGGCAAGAATACTGTCAGCATCAAGGTACTCAACACACACACACGCGTGTGCGCGCGCACACACACACACACACACACACACAGAGTTTTGTGTTTGTTTTTTTTCTTCACGGTTTGTTTACAGTGGATACATTTTCCATTAGATTGCATTTTCTTTATCATCACCAGCTACAGATATTATGTGTTTGATGTAGTTGTATGTCCAGCGTCACCGTTATTGCATGTTTTTCTCATGTTTGTGTGCATTTTATTTGGAAATTAGGGATGCACTGATCCAGCTTTTTCCATTTCAGATATTATAACGTTATCTTTCCTTCTGGTATCTTCGGATACAGTTGCTACAGATACAGATCTAATTTAGTACCAGTGTTAAATTAATAAGCTGTGTTCTTCACTGTGAGGAAGACACGGGGAGCCATTCTTTTATATGTAAGCAACCTCAAGCTCAAACATTGTTAAGAAGTTAATAAAATGAAGAATACAATTTGCACTAGTAGCTCAGTGTGAGAGTCTTTACTGTGTACTGGTATTATTTATGGTTACTCAAGTTTCTGCTTTTCCTGCTCCCAGTCTCACTGTGAGTGCATCTCCTTCACAAGTGTTTGTGGAGCTGGTAGGTGTCAGGTGAAGTGGAACAATAGCAATCAAACTGACAGCAATATGTCATGTTAACTGTAAGTGCAATAAAAGGTTCACAACAAGAGTTAAACTGCACAATGAGAGCGACACCGACAAGTTTACAGGGAAATCTTCATGTCTGAGGCTTTTCAGTCGTGTCACATGACCACAGTTTGCTACAAAGTCAGAAAGTATAGCAAAAACACAACGAAAACTTTGAAATGACTTTAAATTGATGCACTGCTGCTGACTCATTCCAGGATAGAATTAAAATGAATAGACTTGCTCCATAGACTGGGCCAGTCCAGCTTTTTGAGCTGGGATCAGCTGGATATTCGATCCAAATATCGAATTGGTGCATCCCAACGATAAACATCTAATTCCTGTGAACCAAATTAGGAACAAAGCATCTAAAAGTGTGTGTTCTTGCCCACCAGTTGTGGAGTCTGTGAAGCAAACGGCAGCATCATGTTCTACGGTTCTTCTTCTGGGGCAAGTATGTCCCTGCCATCCAAGAGCCGCTTGAAACGTCAGAGCAGGACCTTCACACAGGTGCTCACACACAAACACTCAGCACTCACAAACACACTCACAAAAGAAAGCTTCAAAACAGAGGTCAAAATAACCGATTAAAACAAATAAAGTCAAATAATAGTGCTTGCTTGTTTGATGTAGTGTGAACACTTAGTGTCAGCTTAGCTTCTATCCCAGCAACTAGTGGCACAGGTTGTCATGACATAGAGATGTTCATAGTGACCGTCACTTCCTTGACTTCTCTAGTGCCACGATGAGGTGCAGGCTCATGCCCTAGTTGGATTCAATTCAATCAGAAAAAGGATTTGTTCTATACTCCTTCATTACAAATACCTACAAAACTAAAAGTTGCAGCTACAGAGTTCCATGCCATTATCCATTAAAGGAAAAACCATATCTAAATTTGGTGGCTCCTCGTGCATTTAGGCTTCGTTCTCCTCCGATGTGTGAAAACCATGGCCCTTGATTGTGAATTTCACTTTGCACTGGCAAAGTCGTTGCAAGACGCCAAATCTGGAGAGTAATGAAGCTGGCAAGAGAAGTTGAGGTTGGTGAGGATGGAACATTTCTGGGATTCTAGCGCGCTCTCTGAGTCGGTGCGTGACGGTATCCACAGCAGCTCAGTTCATTTCTACCTCATGTCCTCGCTCAGATGCCACAGGACATTTACAGGAGAACTTTCAAAAATACATGTATCAAATATGATTCAATTGGCTTTAAAGGGTTAAGAGCTTGAAAAACAAGGCAGCTGGCCTTCTTTATGTTTGTGAAGACGTTTCACCTCTCATCCAAGAGGCTTCTTCAGTTCTCAAAAAATTGTAGAGAGTCCCAGATATTTAACCCCTAGTGGAGACTGTCCCTGTTGGAGGTGGTCTTTGACCCACTATTAAACATGTACGTCATCACATTAAGTAAGGTGTTAAAACATGGCCTAGTTCATTACCATCACTGGGGGTTAAGGCTAAAACCATTGTGGGACCTTGCCCCCAACCCATCATGTGACCTATTGAGGTCACCCGAGGCAAGGTGTGAGTGGGGGTAAAAGCCCCTGGGACAGTATCTCAAGACTGCATTGTAGGGGGCTCATAGCTGCTGTTGTAGGCCACTGCCTCTGCTCAGTGATGGTGGTTCACAGTGGACATAGCTGGAGTCCTTGACTCCTCTTGCAAACCATCTGTCTTTTCAGTCCAAAAGGTGAACAGTGGCATTCTCAAAGGAGGGTCCTCTGTTCTTTAGGTGCAGGCGTACAGCTGCACTTTAAGGACAAAGGGCAACGTTTGAGGTTTAAATGATCTCGGTGGTGAAGTCGCAAAATTGCAAGGGATAAAAATGAAGCTTTGAATGAAGAACAAAATCTAAGAGCACCATAGGTATTAATGAGAGGACGACCTTGAAGAGGGCAACCACCAAATCTGTAAATCCAGCCTGGTTTTCTCTCTTCATGGCAAAGTTGTTATATCGAGATTTCCATCAGCCTCTGCTTTGTACTATGTGACTAAGAGATGTCTAGAAATTCTGACCAACATGGAGCAAGTACGCTGCATAATCTTTTAGCACATGTAAAATAAACAACTACAGTGACTGTATGCAGCACAAATGACTACTTAAATATCTTTATTATGTATTAGGAGATATTTCAGCTCTCCATTAAAATTGGGTGTGTTCCATTCTGTTATTGTGATGGTGGCTCACTGTCGTGGCTTGGCGGGGCGCTTGATGGAACTGAACCAAAGTCACTGTTTCACCTGTGCGTCTTCTGCTATGACAAATCACATTGCCTGCCTTAAAAATGTGTGGTGAGCACATCTTCATCCAGTCTGCTGATGAGGATGTTCATTCCTGAGATAACATAAAGCCAAAGTCATACACGCGCTAGGACACCTTTTCCACCAAATGTGTTTCTTAATAGCTTGCGTAAACATGCAGATCCTTTTAATAAAAACTGTACATAATGCCTGTGACTGGGTGGCCCTGCAGTAAATTCACTCTTTTTGTGTGTTTGCCAGGTCCTGTACCGTACGTTAAGCTACAGAGACCGTGTTCCTACAGACACTGGAACAAACACCCGAGGGGACCGGCGCTCAACAACTGAACCTCCAGAGCGGCCGGCCGACGACCCGGCTGAACTCTCCACGCAGAGCTCGGCCCCCGGGGTGTTGAAGATTTTCGGAGATGAAATCTGCGCCGGTGCAAACTACAAGAGCGTCCTGGCCACACCACGCTCTAGCGCGCAGGAACTTGTGAAAGAGGCACTCGAGCGCTACTCGCTCAACAAGGATGCTGCCCACTCTTATGTCCTGTGTGATGTGATCGGACGTTTCGAGGGAGGGGGCGTAATCGGTGGGGGAGTTGGAGGAGGAGGAGGGTGGCGGACTGAATGCTTGCGAGCGCTGGGCGACAATGAAAAGCCGCTGTTGCTCCAAGAGCTGTGGAAACCCCGAGAAGGACACGCACGCAGGTTTGAGCTGCGCAGGAGAGCAGAGGTGGAGGAACTAAACGCCAAGGAGAAGGATACGATCACGGCTGGTGAGGAAACGCACAAAGAAAGACACAGACACACAGGTAGTCAAGTACACACTCAGCAGCTGGTCTAATTCCCTTCCTTTCTTAACGTGTCAAACTCAGCAGAAAAGCACAGCTCGTTAGCTCCTCTGCAGTCTGTGTGTGTGTGTGTGTGCGTGCGTGTGTGTGTGTGCGCGCGTGTGCGTGAGCGAGCGAGAGGAGATGCAGAATAAAACCTTTCGTCATAGTTATTATCCTGTAGATAAGATTTTGTGCCTGCGTATGTTTATACGGAGGTGCTGCGAGGAGGAGGTATTTAATTTAGGTTTCTGTTAGAGGCACACACTCCTGTGCTTTTTACACACACACACACACACACACACACACACATCACACAGTGCAGGTGAGATGCATGGACAGCTGGTCGATTGATTGAGTGAAAGCTGAAGCTTTTAAAACCAGAGGTGTGGATGGGTGTGGGCACTCTGGTGTTTTGTAATGATGACACGTTTGTACTACAGTGACACGATATCACTTCCTATTAAAGTACCTGCATGACGCTGCACACACCTGGGCGAGATTCTCTCTGTTCAGTAGATTCAGGAAACTCAGGTAAACAGCAGTTGTGACTTTATATCTGCAATGCAGCACTATGAACACTGATCCACGCTGAGCCCGTGTACCGTTGTTGAAACCATGACGTGACCTTTTATGCGTAATTGGTTTACTGATTGATGAAAAGTTTGCCATTTACACACTCACACGCAGCAACTGTGGTTTTTAGTAGGGATGGAGCAAGTATTTTCAGCCTCACTGTCACACATAGCTGCAACACATTTCTCATGAAGCATGCCAGGGTTTACTGGTTGCTATGTCAACCTGCGTGCTAGCCAGAGAGTCGCTTAGTAATCTCCATTGCTGTTTGTGTATAAAGACGCTGAAAAAAAAATGAGGCTTGTTTATGGTGGGATGTATTACCAAAGAGTAAATAACTCTAAATATTTTCTAAATGTAGGCGCTCATGGAGATTGTTTTAGGGTGTTTTCACACCTATAGTTTGTTTACTTTGGTCTGAATCAGATGATGAGTTTGTAAACTTGTAGCTTTTCCCTGTGGTTTGGTTTGTTTTTACAAAGGAAAAAAAATCCAAGTGAACTCCAAGCAAACCACATGAGACTATTCAGTCTGCTTACTGGCCACATGGGTCTGGGGCGGGAGCAACGCAAGTAAATACAGGAAGAATGTCCTGTGTTCATTTCGCAATTAGTTGCTAGCCTGTACAGCCCCTTACACATCTATACTACCTTGCCATATCCCTACGTACTCCTCGGTAGTTGGTTCGGATGGAGGTCTGATCATGTTCACACCATAAACAAACCACTCTGGAGTTCGTTTAGAACCACACCAAGACCATCTCCTCCAAAGGGTCTCGGTGCAGTTGTTTTGGTCTGCACCCGAGTGTGATTACTCTGTGCACATCTGCACAAATGAACCCCACCAAGAGGGAACACAAAACAGTGTTTAAATGTTCAATTTAAATGAACTAAACCCTGAAGATGTGAAAACACCCTTAAATTCAATTCAGGACTTTACAGGGATCCTAATACTTGCTGTTCCTTCCTGTTCAGGAACCATTTTTGTCATTAATAAGTCGATGTCCAAATGTCAGTTTTAGGCATATTTCAGAGCATTTCAAAGCACTGGCATCTTTGGTGGTAAAAAAACAAAACAAAACAGATGTGACAAGTAGTATGAACAAGATTTACAAAATAGACTTAATTCAGTAAGACTCAAAGTGAGTCACTGAGCTCATAAACTCATAAACAGGAAAGTGTTTAGAGAAGTCAAGACAGAACAGTTTTCCCACTGATATTATAGTCCTGTGTCCATGTTTTATAGTATCTATGAGCCAGGCACATTATAAAAGACTGACTGTCTCTACGTTAGCCCTGCGACAGATTGGCGCACTATGATAGGATAGGCTCCAGCCCCCTACAACCCTAAATTGAATAAGTGGAAGAGAATGGATGGATGGATGTTTTGAACCTGGATGTGAAGAGCAAGTGGAGAAACTAACTAGCTTTCTAAAAACGTATTTGGGCACAAAGTCAGCAAACTCATCGTATTTTTTAAAATCAAATTTGACTGGTAAATCTATATAGTATATAATTTTATGTCCTGATGACCATTGGTTCATTTACAGTGGCTTGCAAAAGTATTCGGCCCCCTTGAACTTTTCCACATTTTGTCACATTACAGCCACAAACATGAATCAATTTTATTGGAATTCCACATGAAAGACCAATACAAAGTGGTGTACACGTGAGAAGTGGAACGAAAATCATACATGATTCCAAACATTTTTTACAAATAAATAACTGCAAAGTGGGGTGTGCATAATTATTCAGCCCCCTTTGGTCTGAGTGCTGTCAGTTGCCCATAGACATTGCCTGATGAGTGCTAATGACTAAATAGAGTGCACCTGTGTGTAATCTAATGTCAGTACAAATACAGCTGCTCTGTGACGGCCTCAGAGGTTGTCTAAGAGAATATTGGGAGCAACAACACCATGAAGTCCAAAGAACACACCAGACAGATCAGGGATAAAG
>VVHJ01032762.1:0-16797 GCA_015107715.1 Tylochromis polylepis | reverse complement strand
ATTAAATAAATAGATTTTAGGTAGATGCTTGTGCATTCTTCAAGTCTTATATGTTGAATTGAACTGAGTGTGTCATCTGTCCAAAGCCTCTCCCAGTCAGTGCTGTTCTCCATACCTGTCTTACTGTGCATGATGTTATTAGCTCAAACACTTTAAAGATGATAATTTAGGACTTCAGCAGTAATACAGACATCAGTGTAGTTAAACATCTTACAGTTAGTTTTATTGTGAATGAACTTTAAAAAAAAGTTTACTATTTTTTGTGTCACATAGGAAAGAAGCATCAATATCTGAATGAGAAGACTTATTAATTTGGCCTTGCTGTGTGTTATTTTGTGGTGTTTGGTGCAGTTTTCTTGTTTTGTGGGGTTGTTTTGTTTTTGTTTGGGTTTTTTTCAACAGGAGATGAATATCTCTAACAAGTTGATTTGTTCACATTTGCACATCTTAATTTTTAAGTGAAATGTGCGTTTTGAGTTCATCCACTATATGCATATAAGGCAGCCTTTTCCTTTTTCAGTATTTTTGTGTGGTGCATTTTTCTATGTTTTAACAAAAGGGGAACAAAAGCGTTTAAGTCAACCTAGGATGATTTGTTTTAATTTTTACATGGTCTTACTGAGGTGATGCGAAGTGAAACATGCATTCTTTATTTTTGTAAATGTGCTGGAAAAGCATGAGAATGGACCTTGAAGGTGCTTGAATTTGACCCTGAAAAATGTGTATGAACCCTGCTTTTAGTTTATAAAGTTAATGTCATTACATTTGCAACCTGTATAATTTTAATATTAAAGTAAGATTAAAACAAGGATTATTTCTTCTTGTTTTAGATGATAATCACAGCTAGTCAGATCCAGTGGACTGCTGATGTCACAAGAGCTCTCATTATCTGCAAGGAGAGAGGTGACAATGCCTCTCTTAAGTCCATGAAGAAGAAACAGGTTTGACTGACCTTTTGCCACTTCACTAAACTTTTCTGAAAGTATATGAATATCATATTCCTTTGTGTAGGTGTCATACTATTTTATATCCATAAAAACATTTAGGTATTCAAGTCAAGGTTGTTATTATGTGCAGTTATAGTGCATAGCTTTCATGTTGACACTAAAAATGACATCGCTTCAAATAAATTTGTCAAATTTTTGGTACAACTGTCTTTCTTAGGTCTCCATGCTTCAGTGCTATTCAGAGATCATTCGTGATAACCTGCCCAAAGTCCTGCGTTTGAAGATTGTAGCTCTGGTGACAGTAGAGGTTCATGCTCGGGATGTTATTGATAAGCTGGCCAAGGCAGGCTGCTGCGATGTCAATGCCTTTGACTGGGTCTCTCAGCTGCGGCTTTACTGGGAAAAAGACCAGGTAAGTTGACTGCAAGACACTGATAGAACAGGTGAGCTGATAAATTGCTTTTATCAGTGGATTGTGGTGGTTAAAGGAATATTTAACCAGCAGTACAAGTATCCTCAGTCTGACATCATTATCACTTTAGTAAAGATGTGATTAAATTAGCATCTTGTTTGTTAAAAGAAAAAAACAGTACTTAGTCTGAGCTAGCCTGCTGTGCTATGCTATGTTGGTATATACAGCTTCTCATATTGAATAGACAAATGAAAGTACTAGCTAATCACTTTCATTAGTTTAATACTAGTAAGCTTAGTAGTTAGGTAAAAAAAAAAAATTTAACTTCTTTTTGTTTTGATTTGTTTTGTTTTGTTTTTACTCTAGGGGAATGCAATGCATTGTATAATCCGACAGACCAACACAGAGTTCAACTATGGATATGAGTACCTGGGCAACTCGGGACGGCTCGTCATTACTCCGCTTACTGACAGGTAACATCCTATTATTCAATTAATGCACCATTTAACAAATTCTGTGCACTATTCAGCCTGTCACTAAGTGGTCATCAAAATGTTAAATATATTTTCTATAGATGAATAAAATGCAATGTTGGATTTTTAGCACACCTTTTCTAAGGAATGATTGTCACTGGGATTAGTATTTTGTGTAATTAAATAGCAAACAATGATAGAGCAGATGGGTGCTGCTGTTAGTCTTTTACTGTAATCTATTTTATTCTACCTTACAGTTTGGTTCACATGTATTTGCATATAACAAGATTAGTGAAAGCAATAGCAAGATTACTAATTTTAAGATACATTAGTTACCAGCCTTGACATCTGGAGTATAATGATTTTCACCTTGGGCATCTTTTTGGTCCTAGAAAAAACCTACTCTAGCAGGCACTGGCACTAAAGTGGCTTTTGAATGTCAGAACAATAGCATTACAACTATGCATGACGCAGTCAAAAAAGTGGGCTGGAGTCAAATTTTTACTTCTTCAGATATTTGTTTTTTATTTAGTATTATGTTTTCCATTTTTTCATGTGGCTAATATTGGTAAAAATATGGAAAAAATATAGCAATTCAACTTGGATGCCTTGGACATGATAACCACTGCTCACAGCACAGTTCCCTGACCCCTTGTTGAGCATCAGGTCCAGTGACTGTGTGAAAGTTTTGTGTTTTCTATAGTCAATGATCAGATCTATGATATGGCGAGGTTGTGTTCTCCCACTACAGGTACGTGTCTTTCCATCTGTTCTTTTCACTGACTGACAGAGAGCTGTACATAAACGAGTTCTTGGATAGTCACTAGACTGCGTGTGAAAAATAAAACAGAAGACATTCTGTCTGTCAAGTTTGTCTCTGAGTGCTATTTTTGCATGTAAATGTATACAAAACCACAGCATAGCTGTGTGGTGCATTTCGGGCATGTGTCCTTACCAAGTAAGGTAAGTACACATTATACAAGACAGTCAAGACAGTCACAAAATTATACAGGTTATGGAGACTAAAATTAAATCCACGTTTAAAGATGGATGTGGTTTGACTACTAAGACTGCTAATGACTACGAAGTCAAAGTTCTCAGAAGGCCAACGGGCCCATAATATTCTTCTATAATAGTTATGTATTTGTAACTCTCCCTATCTTTGTCTGTACAAAATGTATAACTACACTAGCTTAGCTGGTATTGTTTTTAACATGTGACTCTGTCTGAATATGTTTGTGTTTATGTCATAATGGCATATTGGATTACTTTATACATAAGCTATGTTGCCAAAAGTGTTTCCTCGTCTACCTTCACATACATATGAACTTTAGTGACATCTCATTCTTAATCCATAGGGTTTAATATGATGTAAGCCCACCCTTTGCAGCTATAACATCTTCAGCTTTTTTGATCATTTTTGATCATTCTTCTAGAAGTGCATTTGTGAGGTAAAAAACTGATGTTGGACGAGTAGGCCTGGCTCACAACTTTTGCTCTAATTAATTCCAAAGGTTTTCTGTCAGGTTGAGGTCAGGACTCTGTGCAAGCCAGTCAAGTTCTTCCACACCAAACTCCCTCATCCATGTCTTTATGGACCTTGCTTTACACACTAGTGCGGAGTCATGGTGGAACAGGAAGAGGCCATCCCCAAACTGTTCCCACAAATTGGGAGCATGAAAATTTTGGTGCTGAAGCATTAAGAGTTCCTTTCACTGCAACTAAGGGCTGAATCCAAATCCTGGAGAAAAAAAAAAAGCCCACATCATAAGCCCCCCTCTGCCGAACTTTACAATTGGAACAGAACAATGAGACAAGTACTTCCACTGGTACTGGTACTGGTACTTCCACTTTGTTATAATACCACTAACAGCTGACTGTTGAATATTTGGTAGTGAGGAAATTTTGCAACTGGACTGCTGGCATCCTATCGTGGTACCAATGCTGGAATTCACTGCGCTCCACTCTTTTATCAATCTTCGTAGAAACAGTCTGTATGCCTAATTGCTTGATTTTATACGCCTGTGGCCATGAAAGTGATTGGAACAAATGAATTCAGTGATTTGGATGGGTTAGTCAGTGAATAATTTTGACAATGTAGTGTACATATTAAGTAAGAAACACCAAGATTCCACTTTGGATCGAAGCCTGTTTCTGCCACTGAAAAAAAATGGCCAGGCAAAGCTAACTTGAAATTTTGAATTATTATCTCACAATTTCAACTTTACGTAGCTCAAATTTCGACTCACTGACCAAGTATGTTGAAATTTTGATTTCTGAGTAACTCGAAATTTACAGATAAATGGTAAATGGCCTGTATTTTGTATAGCGCTTTACTTAGTCCTTAAGGACCCCAAAGCGCTTTACACATTCAGTCATCCACCCATTCACGCACACATTCACACACTGGTGATGGTAATAAGATCAAGCAAAAAACTTTTTGTTTGTTTGTTTGTTTTTTTTAATAATTTTGCATCCTGTGTGGGTAACAAAAAATATTACTACTGTGTTGCACAATTAACTAGTTCCAGTATTTGTTTATTACCTGTATTGCGACATTTTTATTTGTCTGTAAAATAAATGTCAATGTTTTACTTCAGGTGTTACATAACACTGACCACAGCACTTCATCTCCACCGTGGAGGCTCTTCTAAAGGCCCAGCTGGTACTGGAAAGACAGAGACAGTAAAGGACTTAGGAAAAGCTCTAGGCATGTATGTCATTGTAGTCAACTGCTCTGAAGGACTGGACTACAAGTCCATGGGACGTATGTACTCTGGCCTGGCACAGGTAGGGAGTAGTGGAGATGATGATATCAGATGACCACAATAATTGTAAAAACTGGTACATTAGTGCTTTTCATGCCTTCAGTAATTACCAGCTGTGATGTTCTATCTAGTACATGACTGTTACATGACCTCCACTAACATGTAGTCAGTATGAAAAATATCTAGCTGAAACCTTTTTGGCTTCAGTAAATTCTGAATAGCGTTTTCTTTTTGTGGTATTGACCCTTAGGCAGGCCAAAGGTTTTGCGTGTCAGCTAAGCAAAAAACATAATCTACAAACATTTTTTAAATGAGACAGATCTTTTTTGCTTTTCTCTGTTTAAAATCATTTTCAAATTTGTGTGTATTTCATTATGTCTACCTCAAATAGACAGGAGTGTGGGGATGCTTTGATGAGTTCAACCGTATCAACATTGAAGTGTTGTCGGTGGTGGCCCAGCAGATCCTTTCCATCCTGTCTGCTCTCTCAGCGCTACAGTCCAAGTTCTATTTTGAGGGACAACACATCCGGCTGGTCTCGTCATGTGGCATCTTTATCACCATGAATCCTGGTAGGTCAACACAGTTGTGCAATTGTCACCATATGTTGAACATTAACCTATAGAGCAAGAGTTGACAGAAGAGGGGACCTGTACATGAAGACCCATTTTATCCAAATCTAATCTATTTTCTCTTTTTGTTTTTTTTCGCCGAGGTTACGCTGGTCGTACTGAGCTTCCTGACAACCTGAAGTCCATGTTCAGACCTATATCAATGGTGGTGCCTGACTCTACTCTAATTGCTGAGATCCTGCTCTTTGGCGAGGGCTTCAACAACTGCAAGGTACTAACACTGTACGGAAACTGTATCCCAGCACTGTTCTGGGAAGATTACAACACAACAGGTAACAGAAGGCATTAATGCTACAATCAAAGTAAAGCTAAGTGATATTAGCGTGTAAGACTGAAGTGTGCTCTTTGCTAAAAGCATTAGATTTGTTGCTCTACAGGTCTAACAAAAATATGTTGCTTTGGTTTTAGTGCAACAAAACAGTAATATATTCCGCAAGAATGATGCTGCAAGCAAGTGGTTGAATGGTAATGTTGTAGTCTTGGTTACTGCTTAAAAGAGTTGGAATTTATCCTGGAGCATGAAGAGATTACATTACAGTATGTAACTGTTGGGATAAATTGAGATTTATGAGGTGCAAGGAGGAAGTAGGTCACAGACAGTATTGCAGGTAGTTATCATCGATCCATGTATCTACTTCAGGGTTACAGGGGGGCTGGAGCCTATCACAGCTATCATAGGACGAAAAGCTGTCTGGTGGATTTGAACCCAAGTCCTTCTTACAACCATTGTACCACCATGCTGCTAAGTTGTAATAGAAACTGGGGGTTTTTCTGCACCAGAAAGCAGTTCCAGTGAAAAATGGCACAGTTTTAAATTATTGTTACTAGTATGCCTTAAATTTATACTGATCTAACAGAAATATCCCCAGCAGGGGTGGGAATTTAATTTTCCCAGGGGGCCACATGAGAAACTGTGACTGTTGTGGAGACCTGCACTAATAAGCTGAACTAAGTTCTGCTCATTATTAATTTTATGTCTGTATAAAGTGTTACTGAAAAGAGGAGATGTTACAATTAGGCAATGGAAATGTGAAATGCACAGTAAAAACACCAATGTTTTATCACTATTTAATCAAAACTCCATAAAACACTCATGTAAACTAAATGTGAATGTTTATGAAAAATCTAAAAAAAACCTGCTAACTTAGGTGCTGGTTTAGCTCAGTGGGATGAACAGGCGACCATATGCTGTACGGCTAAGAGCGGCCGGCCTGGGTTTGAGTCCGACCTGTGGCCGCAGGTCTTCCTCTCTCGCTCCCTCCACTTTCCTGTTAGTCTTCACTGTTCCTATCTAATAAAGCCAGAAAAAGGCCTAAAAAAGACTATTAACTTTATACAAAATGCTACTGCTCAGTTGGTTAGAGTGTAATTACTTCAGCTGCAGCTACAGTCCTTTCATTGAGTGCTTGGATGCCAGCTCCACCATAATCTTAAACTCTTCAGTTATCCCATGTATAACAATGAGTAACAGAGCAATCTGTAAACTAAAGCAGGTGAAAAGGAACAAACTGCATCATGTATACTTCTTTACGTTTGAATAGTAATTTCGCATTGACCTCACACGTGTCAATCAGGGACAGCTAAGAGACTGGATGTGGACCACAGGCTGTACAATGCCAGGTCTGATCTACAGTAACATATAAACAAGTGCAATTATCGTGTTTCATTTTTGAATGACTGTTGCCTTTTTCTTTATTTACATAACTGATTAGACTGTTTGCAGTGATGCCACTGTAGTAAATATTATTGAATCTTTTATTGTATACACAAAACTAAAATGCTGTAAGAATCCTGATGATATACCAGATTGGAATTTTTTGTTGCTTTTTTTGTTGACAAACCTCACTTAAGCCTCTTAGTCCAACTTCTCTGCAGGTTTTATCTGCATACCTCAGTTGTCAGCCTAATAAATGCTATCTGTGCAGTAGTTTTACCCTCTACACAGTTCTGAATGCAAATAATAATTTCTGTATGATGTTAAACTATTACAGCCTAAATGAAGAGCTGAACCAGTCAGCAGATGAGATTTTTTTGCACAGATAAAGATACATCTTTATTACCAGTATTGCCTTACCTTATCAAGTTCATCACATTCTACACAGCCACTCAATTATTCAAAGACACGGCACGTGGTGGAGGAGGTGGTGGTGGGGGTTAAAAACCCACGTAGCTTCAAAATGATACCTCACATTTTAGTGGTGCCTGTTGGTGTATTAGTGCTTTTTTCATTTGTATCTATCTGAGGTGGAGCCTGTAAAACAATTCTTTGCCATGACTTTGCTTAGCACATCTGATCTCCCTCTGGTAAAAGATGAGTGCCCTCTTATTGACCTTGTGTGAGCATTGGAGAGAGTGGAGGGACTTTGACTACAGCAGTCTGTGTGTGAGCGTTAATGTGCAGGCTCTGCACTCCATAGTCAGGCATGTGTTTAAACATATTGTAATGCAGCCTTGTACTAAAAAAAAAATGAATACCTGGTTTGCTCACTCGTAAGTTCAGTAAGACACCCCCCAGGGTTCTTTTTCAGTGCTGAATCCTGTTGGGAGCTGCAACTAACCAAAGGTCTAAACAATTAAGGATAATGACCAAGCAACTGGGGCAACAAAACACACTGATAGTGAAACAGCACAGCTTCTCAGTGCTGCTAAATTTAGAAGTGCATATGGTTGTTCTGTGTATGTGCAAGCTGGAGAGGCATACATACATAAAGGACAACAACTTGGGCAGACTTGGTTCCTATTGTTAAAACAATTTTCATATAATGCTTAAACAACTAACAATAAGTATGCAAATGAAGCATTAGTGAAGCTTAAGTAAATGAAAGTGGTAATTGTCCATGAGCTCTGAATACTCACATCCAGTACAGTACACAGAAACACAAAGGGTTTCCACAGCTAGAGCTTTGGAAAACTTTAAATGGACATTACCATTTTATTTTATTAACCTTGTTTTCTTGCAGCATGAAGATTACATGCTTATTAATGTTTTGTCCCACAGAAGAAGCTGTTGGTATGGTTAAATACACGTGCTGCATTTTCTGGATTGTCTAATTTCTGTCACACTGTAATTTTAATCCTATGTACCCTTCTCCCCTTTTCCTCCTTTTTTCTTCCTTTTTCTGTCTGTCTTTATGCTAATTTTAATTTCCCTCTGATGTTGTCCTTTTAGGTCCTTGCTAAGAAAGTGTTCACTCTGTACTCTCTGGCGGTGCAGCAGCTGTCCAAACAGGACCACTATGATTTTGGCCTTCGTGCTCTCACCTCTCTGCTTCGCTTTGCTGGAAAGAAGCGGCGCTTTTGCCGAAATGTTCCTGATGAAGAAGTATGTTTATCTCTCTCTCTCGCTGTCTCCCAGTCAGTCACACACTCTCTCTCTCTCTCACACACACACACACGCACACACACACATGGTTTGAAGGCCATTAAAAAGAATATAAATATCAATACTGGAACTTCAAAGATATCTTTTAGGAACGCTTAGACATGTACAGCCATACACACTACAGAAACTAATTGATATTGTTGACAAAATAGGAGATAAGGCGAACACTCCAACTATTTGATTTATTTACACTGCATTTTTTTAAGTTTAAAAATTTCTCAAGTTTGTCCAAAAACACTGAAACAGGGTTGTTTTCTGTGTTCATATGAGCACATAACTATATTTGTTTGCAATGAACTGGAAATTAGCGGCGTGCAGTGACTTTTAAAAGAAAACGAACAGAGACCCCATAAAATTCTACATAATGTACCAAAAATAAAAATATTTATTCTTGAGAAAAATGTTCCCCATAAGTGTTATTATAGATCAGTATTACTGGTGCAGATGTTTAAGGTTGAGCTTGTTTTAAACACTTTATATTCTGTTTACTCTGCAGTAGTGCATCATATTCTATAAAATCATAGGTCTGTAATCCTGTCCTATATGAACCACAACAGCTTTTAATCAACTCATACACACAGGCTGATATATTGATTTTAAATATATTAAATATATTTACAAAAAAAAATCACAGCTGAATTAAAAGCCTTGAGCATCATGTGGTGTAGTTAACTGTATGTATCTACAGGTGGATGAAATATTAATGAAGGTGGTATATTAGCAAAACACCTGGTTAAACTTTATACATTTGGTCAACTAAGTGATTTTTCAGATATGCTAATCTGAAAGTGTTGGTGAACCTGTTCATCTTGCCTGTTTATACATGGCATAAATGTCCCCCTCTCCATCATTAATGCTTTCATTGCTAATCTGCTAAATGAGTTATTAAAAGTTTCTTACATCACACGAGATGGTTATGAAGAGAAAACTCATCTGTTACAACCACAATTAAGAGCGCTCACTTACTTGATAATGCTAGCTGTGTTTCTATACAAAGTGCAGCTCATAACTGATCTCAGAGCAGTAAAAGCAGAGCCAGCAGCAGCAGCTTGCCTTGCATGCTAATCTCCTATCAAAGAGTCACAGTCTGCATGTGCAAACAACTAGCTGGCCTCTGAGTCATGAACATGCCCGTGAGAACACCAACCACATACAGATTTCTGTGGCTCTGTTGTCAAACTGCGTTAATTCTGCTTCCAGAGATGGTAGCCAACTGCGGTCACAAGGTGGCAGTAATGTAAAGGATGGATGCAAACTTTCATGAATGGAGCTTTATGATTAAATGCTTTCACTTTACTGTATGTTTTAAGTAATGCCTACTTTAAGATTTCACTAGACAAGCACTGATTGCTACTCTTTACTGCCCTATCATTCCATCCCTAGTCTACTGAATCAAGCTCTAAGAAATAAGCTGAACAATGAGAAATCATGAGTAACTCTCTTCCTCTATTTGTATTCTTAGGTCCTACTGATGGCTATGAAGGATATGAACATTGCTAAGCTGACCTCTACTGATCTGCCATTGTTCAGTGGAATCATTCAAGACTTGTTCCCTGCTGTAGAAACACCTGTAATAGACTACGGCAAAGTAAGTTAATCTAGATCAGCAGTCAAGATAAGCATGAATTTGATATACAGCTGGTAAGAAATGGAAACATTGCAGGAATGTCTTTGTCTTTCCCTGTGTACACAAGGCCAAACAAATAATATAATATCTTTAAAAAAATGTGATACCCTATGATCTTTCATAATGTATCACATTTTCTTCTGAATATTTGCAATCTCACTTAGTCACTTAGTCTCACTACTTGTCTTTCTTTGGCTTCTTTATTTTCGCAGTTAAAGGAAGCCGTGGAGGAGGAGCTTAATCGGAGTGGTTTGCAGGTGACAACCTTTACTGTGACCAAAGTCATCCAACTGTATGAGACTAAAAACTCTCGACACTCCTCCATGCTGGTGGGCAAGACAGGCAGTGCTAAGAGCGTTACTTGGAGGACCCTACAGAATGCCATGACTGCTCTGCATCAAAAAGGAGAGCCAGGCTTTCAGCAGGTCCAGGTTAGTTAGAATAGAGAAGAAAGTATTTATTTTTCCTTTTTTTTTCTTTTAATGCTGCTTTTTTTAATTAGAAAGAATGTTTTGTTGCTGAACTTTGAACTCTGTATTCTTAATGGTAAAAATGCTTACAAACTGTTGCACCCAAAGAAATACAGTAATGAGTGAAGTTTCTTGGATGAGCAGTTTTGGAAAAAAAACATAAACGATAAATATTAAGTAACAGTAACTGCATTATGGTTGGTGGCACTTATCAACATGATGGATTGCACAGATAGCTGTGTTCAGCATGGGTTTCCCAGGAGAGCAGCAACTATGAACCTTCAACTACTATCACAGGATTTTTTTTTTTCTTTTTTCATGCAGTTGCAGAACAGGCAGTAAGCATCGCAGTGATTAGATCGAAACAGGCAAACATGAACTAAAGGGACTGAAGCTGGCCGCTTGCTTCAGCTTGATCAAAGGAGGTCGAAGTAGAGGCTTTTTTGTCCATTGTACGTTTTTGTCCCAGACAGAGAACTTTTTGTCCTGAGTTTGAACCCTGCCTCTGCTTCCACATTGGACACTGAAGCATCATTTCAGCAGAGCTCTTCTCAGTGAAGTAATTGGAAGTCATATAAGTCTCTAAGTATGTGACCTGTTGCTCCTCCAAGCCCATCACTGAGAGGAAAACTCACAGTATGAACTCCCTCTGTAATAGAGAACAACTACACCTCAGATTCTGTAGTCCCACTCTCCACCACCACCGCCGTCACTTTTTTAATATTTATCATAATGTAGCTGAAATCCAATTCTTACTAAAACTTATTTTGTGCTTGAGAGCTGATTAAAACAAACTGTCATATTAATATCTAAATGGTTCAATATTTCCCAAATTCAACTGTTGCATTAAGTTACCACCCAAAAAAAAACTTTCCACAACAAAAGCTGCTGATAGCTGCTGGTTTAAACATTAATGAGTAAAGAGTAAAACGTAAACTAAATTAGAACACTGTTGCCTCATTTACATCAGTGTGTATTTCATATTATGACTGTATCTACCTGCATTCACTTATCTAGTATTTTTTTTTACAGCCTATAAACATGAGAACCTCATGTGCCAAATTCTGCTAC
This sequence comes from Tylochromis polylepis, assembly GCA_015107715.1. Lineage (NCBI taxonomy): Eukaryota > Metazoa > Chordata > Actinopteri > Cichliformes > Cichlidae > Tylochromis > Tylochromis polylepis. The sequence continues at coordinate 5,015 of VVHJ01032762.1, read as the reverse complement.
ATGTGCTGCAAACAATGTCATAGGACTATGCTCTGCTGAAGAAATAACACAATTTTAAAATTAGCTCAAACTTCTCTTTTCCGTTCTATAAAATATTTTTTTTCATATTGTCATATATCAGACAATAACCATGTCAAATATGCAAGCATTGACTAATTAGATTTTGGCTATGAGCTCAAATTGTGGTCATAAATATTTTGTACTTGTAAATCAGACTGCGTAGTTATGAACTGGGTTTTGTAACCTTGTAAACCAAAATATCTGAAAATGTTATGTTTGTGCATTCATAGATGAAAATTTATGTTTGTGTAAAAAAATATTTGCGTCTGTAAAAAATATTTACACAAGTTACAATTTTTTGTTGTTAAGGTCTGGATACAAAGCAAAAGACTACGTGTAAAACTCTGCGCTCAAGTTCCCTGGCTTGTGTGTGAGTCTCAACTTGCAAGTACGAATTTTAACCCGATTTTTCTTCCTTTCAGCTGATTGGTCAATGTCATATCAATCACAAATTTAAAAATCCAATCAGAGAACAGATCAACTGGGCTTCAGGTCCTGGAAGGGTAATATAGTTGGAAGCTGGAGGATCTCTGTATAAATATCCCATAAGGCTCATACAAGCTAGGTCCCTTAGCGGTAGCTGTTGAAAGGATAAAGTTGCAGTATACCAGTGGTCAGAAATACCATTATTACTGTAGTGTTACTTTAACACAAAGTCAGGGCTGACTCGGGACCACTGCTGTGAGTCACACTGTGCAGCATAAAGGCCCTTTCACAACGGACGGGGCATGTGCTGCGCTCACCGCTAACTAAGAGCGAAGGATCCAAAATTTGTTGCGCTGCCCGCTGAGCTCTGCTTGTATGTCGGTTTGTTTTTTTTGCCACCGCTCTGCGTGTACTAGATGCGTCTGCTTGTCATTTCAAAACATGTACCTCTCTGACTTAATATCCTCTATGAGAGTTTGTGTTGTATTATGTTCAAATATTTAATAAAAACATAGATCACTCATTCATAATGAAGAACGCTTTGTAACTATCCTAACTAGTGAAGTGTCTCATTTCCACTACACTGCCCCCCCGAGGTCCACAGAGCCGTTTAAAAGGCTCTGGAGGTCCCTGTATAAGCACATAAACCTGTGACAAAAAGTTCACTGAACTCGGACACGCACAGAAGGTTTTCCTTTGTGGTGTGGTGATGAAGGAAAACGCTGGCACGTGAAAGGGCCTTTACCCTTCCAGGACCTGAAGCTCAGTAAAGCACCCCTCCGACAGCCAAATCGATCTGTTCTCTGATTGGATTTTTACATTTGTGGCTGATATGACATTGACCAATCAGCTGAAAGGAAGGAAAATTGGGTCAAAATTCATACTTGCAAGTTGAGACTCACACACAAGCCAGAGAACTTGAGCCCAGTTTTACACATAGTTTTTTGCTTTGTATCTGTAACCAGACCTTAACAAAAAAAATTGTAACTTGTGTAAATATTTTTTACAAACACAAATCTATTTTTACACAAACACAAATTCTCATCTATGAATGCACAAACATAACATTTTCAGATATTTTGGTTTACAAGGTTACAAAACTCAGTTCACAGCTACGCAGTCTGTTTTACAAGAACAAAATATTTATGACCACAATTTGAGCCCATAATTGGCTGCATTCATAAAATCTTCTGACTTAGAAGCCCATTTCTGTTGGTGTCCGTACACAATAACATGTATTTATGCAACTGGTGAACCTTGGTATGGTAAAATTCAGCTAAATGAAGCCTTGCATTTTTTTACAACATTTTCTCCATAATTTTAAAACAGAAAAGATGACACAATTTTTACCTTTCACGTCTCCTTTGACAGGACTATCCTCTGAATCCTAAGGCCCTCAGTTTAGGAGAGCTGTATGGCGAGAATGACCTCTCTACTAATGAGTGGACTGATGGAGTGCTGTCGTCCCTCATGAGATCAGCTTGTGCAGGTGCGAACCCAAAAAAACACACACACTGTATGGATGATTGTTCTCCATACCTTATTCTTCTTTCTAAACTTCATGAAATTTAATGTCAAAGGGAAATGTTTTATGTGCTCAATTTGTTTTTTTAAGTCATAATGACAATAAAATAAGTTCTTTGTGTGCATACTGCCACTTTGGAGGTTCACCGAGTACTGAGAAGCTACAGCATGCTGTGCAGCTTTATCTGCTTAATCTTACGTAGGGTGAGCTCATTTACAAACATTTATTGGCTTCACTTGTCGCAATAGTCAAAATTTAAAATGAGATCCAGCACTACAGAAGGATGATTCCTTTTTCGCTGTATCACAGTGAAGCTGTTAGAGAAAGAATTAATCGATCTTGCACACAACACTGGATTCAAAATGTATCATATAGTATTGATTTTGGAGTTTTTTGCCATCAGTGTCAGTGTGAAGCCAGTTTACAAAGGAGAGATCTAAAGATTGAAAGTCAGTGCTTTTATTTTTTATGAACTATTAAACAATACATCAGCTTCTTACTGTCTTCTTGTTGACGATGTGAATGTTGCAGTATGAAAACTGCTATCACACATGTCTCTGTCACACGCAATATCTCCTTTCCTCACTTAAGATGAGAAACCAGATGAGAAGTGGATTGTGTTTGATGGGCCAGTTGACACACTGTGGATTGAGAGTATGAACTCGGTTATGGATGACAACAAAGTGCTCACGCTCATCAACGGAGAGAGAATCTCTATGCCTGAGCAGGTGAGAACAGATCATGAAACGAGACTCATGGACATTTTTTTCCACTATTTGACTTTTGACTTTTTCTAATAACATTTATGGTCGCGGCATCCTCTTCAAGTGCTCCGGTATGCCGGTGTGAAGGCCAAGTTTTGGATCCGTTTCTGCAAGGAAAGCAGCAAAAATGCAGTGGCTACAATAGTTTTGTTCTGCAGCCAGGCTGTTTTAGATTCTGTGCAGTAAATCCAAAAAAGCAAAAGGTCAAACACATGATAAGATTAGTTTTATAAGACAAAGAAGCAGCATTCAAGTGGATTAATCCTTGTTATCAGCTCACATATGAAATGGAAGAAAACTTCAGCTTATCATCACCCAGAATCATCTGCGCTTTATTTGATTAACTGAGGGAGGGAGCTGACTCACACATGCTGACAATAAAGCTGTGTACACGCTGGAAGAGATTCACTTGTCCACATTGCTTTGAAGCTGGCAACTGGCTGCTTGCAAACATTTCAGGCTTCGGTTGCCTAGGTGACCCTAGGTGTATTTACTGCTGGGTTATATGTCAAACAGCGATATTCACTCTCACTGGTAGTCACTTTAGTCGGTCAGCTGGAAGTTGGGATAGTTTATCTCAGGTCGTGCTTACTTCCTGTTGCCAGCAGCTATTTCACCTGTTGAGCCGCAGATCTCATTCAATTACTATGGACTAATTACTGGTTGCCACATTGCTGCCAGTCGCTTCTATTATGTATGTAGCTTTAGTGAATATGTACAAAAACTACAATTCATTTGTTGCAGGTGTTTCTTCTGTTTGAGGTGGAGAATCTAGCAGTGGCTTCTCCAGCTACGGTGTCCCGCTGTGGAATGGTATACAATGATTATACTGATCTGGGATGGAGGCCTTTTGTGCAGTCCTGGCTGGACAAGCGACACAAAGTACAATACAGTCACTCTTAATAACTCTCATTAGGACATGCATTTCATTTAAGAGTATGTATACTTAACGAGTAGGAGGAAACCATGATCAGTAATGTTGTTCTCCTTTTTCTGGCACCATTCTCTTTACTTCCATGTGTCGCTCTATGTCACTTCACAGGCTGAAGTGAATCATTTGAAGCCTTTGTTCGAGAAGTACATAGAGAGCACAATCAACTATAAGAAGAGCAACTGCAAGGAGCTGATCCCCATCACCGAACTCAATGGCGTCACCTCTCTCTGCCGCCTCTATGACTCCCTGGCTACACCGAGCAGTGGGGTATGATAAGCAGAGTGCAAATGTAGATTGTACATTGTAGATCCATGGGTAATTGCACCACAACAGTGATGAATTATTGATCTCTAATAGCACTAAATAATTTTTTCTTTTACTCTGTCTTCAGGTGAATCCTTCAGACACAGATAACCTGGGTAGGATGGTGGAGTTGTGGTTCATCTTTAGCCTTATCTGGTCCGTCTGTGCCTCTGTCGACGAGGATGGACGCAAGAGGATGGACAACTTCCTACGGGAGACGGAGGGAACATTCCCTGCCAAGGTTTTCCAGAGAACATTTTTGTTTGTACACTAATGACATATGAAATGAGATAACTGCTATTCTCTAACCTCAATACATTCCCTAATAAAGGTAGGGAATTGACCAGTGTCAACTGTACTTATTTTGGAACAATTGTAAAAATTGTAAAAATCTGATAATTTGACAAGCAGACCAACACAGTAACCTGTTTTTCCCCAATTATCACTCAAACCGTTTAATTCTATGAATATGTTGAGTAGATGGTTGAACACCTACAAGCCTGTTTCAAGTGCTAAGGTACAGTGGCTTGCAAAAGTATTCGGCCCCCTTGAACTTTTCCACATTTTGTCACATTACAGCCACAAACATGAATCAATTTTATTGGAATTCCACGTGAAAGACCAATACAAAGTGGTGTACACGTGAGAAGTGGAACGAAAATCATACATGATTCCAAACATTTTTTACAAATAAATAACTGCAAAGTGGGGTGTGCATAATTATTCAGCCCCCTGAGTCAATACTTTGTAGAACCACCTTTTGCTGCAGTTACAGCTGCCAGTCTTTTAGGGTATGTCTCTACCAGCTTTGCACATCTAGAGACTGAAATTCTTGCCCATTCTTCTTTGCAAAACAGCTCCAGCTCAGTCAGATTAGATGGACAGCGTTTGTGAACAGCAGTTTTCAGAGCTTGCCACAGATTCTCGATTGGATTTAGATCTGGACTTTGACTGGGCCATTCTAACACATGGATATGTTTTGTTTTTAAACCATTCCATTGTT
>VVHJ01032761.1:0-16599 GCA_015107715.1 Tylochromis polylepis | reverse complement strand
CCACTATCCCTAATGTTGTTTCTTCTTCCCTCTGACCTCTCCATTTCTGCCTCTCCACCCTTCTATCTCTGTCTTTGTTCTGCCAAATGCTGTCAGCGTCTCGACTCTCATTCTTTCGTTTCCCTGAGCTCAGCTGTTGGCTGTCACTCCACCACACTGTCTCACTCCATCTTCTTTTTGCCTCTCTTCTCATTCCTTGTTTTGCAGTGAGCGATAAAATCATACTCACATTATTTGTTGGTGTATTGACAATGATACTGCCTGTCTGTGGTTTTGTTTTGTTTTGTTTTTTTACTTGATGGTTATTATATAGAAATGTAGAGATTGTGTCATTTCAGATGACAGCTAACTTTCTTTTATAGCTAACATTTACATTCAGTAACTGGCTAAAGAAGAGACAGAATGACTACCGCTGTCTTTCTTACTTTGTCGATTTACTTCCATTCATGTAGCTGTTATTGTTGTAATCCAAAATCACACTTTTAGCAATCAAGTAAACAGGCATGAGCACTGTCAGAAAGCATAGTTTCTTCTACGTGAACTAACTAAATATTAAATTACCTCTGTCCATCACAATCATTCTTCTGGATCTGTATTTTATCAGAAGTACCTCGAGGCACCAAAGCAGCTATGTGCTGGGCTAATTGTTGGGACTTATAGACTTCATATATTTAGTAGTAGGTGAGGCTTCTGCTTAAATTGCTAAATACACTAGAAAATATATTCATATTCTTAAAAAAAATCTATAAATATATTATTAGCAACTTGTGTTTATACACTGCTCTCAAGACACAGCTGACCTTAGTTCATCTGAAAATAAATTTCCCTACTTCATCATTTTATCCTATTACGTATGATTTAAAGTTCACCATAATTACAACATGTGCAACATGTTGACATAGAAAGCAACATGTAAATATGAACAACCTAGAAGTCTGCTCTCTTCTACTATCATATTGTACCAATGAACTGATATACCGTACATATTTCAACCGTCTACTTTATATGAAGAATCTGGGAAAACGTACAGCACATAAACAGCTGCAATACACTGAAAGCATACTTCCTATTACTAAACAAATGCTAAAGTTTGAACGGTCGGTCGTGTTCTAAACGCAACCGGCGGCCAGTCATCCTCTTTTGTAAATGTCGGTATAATCTTGCCCATTAGTTTGAATTCATTTCTTCTTCCCTGTTCATCCACACCCTGCTAAATCTCATACCATTCCAGATATTGTTCAAACACCTGGCTCATATGTGACAAAAAAAAATAAATAAAAACAAAACAAGACAATATTACCTCTTTTGCAATGATCTGCAACTATTTTCAACTTTCTTTTCTCCTCATTAAGTTCCAACTACGAACAAACAAAATCTACTTTAATTATCCATAATGAATACATCATTCAGATATAGAAGTGTGGCACAGAGCTACTTCAGCTTACTTACAAAAGTATCTGCTGATGATAAAGAGCGCTTTGCAAAAACACTTATGTTAGAGAACTGCATTAAGCTGGAAAGCGTTACAAAGTAATCAGGGAGTTAAGATATTTAATCACTTCACACTGATGATTGTCTAGAAATTGTGGACAATTAAAAGGAGACAATTTTGTTCCGTTATTACTCTCCTTAAGTGGGCACCCAGCTAAGATGGTACCAAAGGCACAATGTAGAATGCTCAATGAGGCGAAGAAAAATCCCAAAGTAACAGCTAAAGGCTCAGAGAAATCACTACAGCTGCTAACATTTTGCTCATGAGAATGGAGATGTGGAGAAACAGTTTGTGTACTGGCACCTTTGGACCTAGACGGCTTGCCGTCATCGGGTTTATCAAAGGGTCTTACAGTGGGGCAGCTAAAACTAAGTAGGAGATGGTGCAAGCGAATGACCCTTTTAAACATTAAAGTAAATGTATTACAGAGTGGTTCAAACAAATAATAATAATAATAATAATGATCTAGAGTGACCCAGTCAAGGCCCAGCCCTAAAAGAGATTCCAAACATCCATATATGACCTGCATTTATTGGAAATGCTTCTCCAAGAGGCCAAATTTTCTGAGCACACACGAGAGAGAGAGAGAAGTAATTTATGCCATCTTCCAAACATGAGCAGCGAAGCAAAAGAACAAGAAAAAGGACAAGGAAAGGGAAATAACAGGTGTTAGAACTACCCGATTAATCTAAAGCGTCACATACTGTATCGCACACTACTCTTATCGCACCACACATTTCCCCCAGAAAGCTACATTTCTGCGAGCGTGTCTTTCACCATATCTCCTCTCTCTCATCCATCTGGTTGAACCATCAACCCAGCAAACAAATAAAGCTTCCTCTTTTTTCCGTCTCACTTCTCCACGAGGCTCTCCCTTTCTCAAAATCTGGTGCAGCCTTCTGCGCTTCCCACTGGCAGCAAGGCACTGACAAATGGCTGCTCAGTGTACCCACTGACGAGCTTTCACACCAACTGACACCATAAATCCCTACTGGGTAAGAAAAGTGAGACATGATGTTCCTATCAAGGGCAGATTGGGGTATATGCAATGCCACTTTGCTTGATCGCATGGGACATATAGGACAGAAGGCATTAAAACTCAGTGCTGATACGTCATAACACTGTACTGTATGTAAGTGTTGAATAAATAGGGAATAATTGAACATGTGCAACATTTTATGATATAAATCTAAAGTTATAGGCAACATCATCTTCCTCTTTCCATTAGTAATTTAGGAACGAAAAGAAAGTGGGATAAGAAGGAAGGTACAGTGAGGGGAAGACGCACTATATGGACACAGATAATGAGAACTCATTTCATACAGAGAGAGCAGCAAAAAATGGAAGACACAGTTTATATGATCTAGATCCCAGCCTCATCAACTACTGTAATGAGGGTTTGTATAATCTGCCATCTGTCCTACAATTACATATCTTCAGTAATGCCAAAGATGTAACATGAGGGGGATGGATAGGCTGCAGCAGATACGTCAAACTGAGGAACATGAGACAGGGTATGAGGGATGAGCAGCGTTTCTTCCTTATCTCAAATGCTTACACGTAAATGGCAGATAAGAGAAATCACAGTTATTCACCAGTTGGCATTTTGAATAGACAGAAGAAAAAAAAAAAAGACAAAATCAATGGTGAGAGGGAGACAAATATCAGATGTGTTCTCCTGCATCTTCACCTCATATTACTGAGGTATGAGGAGGGGATCGGAGAGCAGACAAAGATCTGATTTGTCCTGCAGTCTTGTCACTCCATGTGTTTCTGTGCGAAGAGACAGCTGTGATGACTGCTTCCATATGAATCATGTGCCTGTGTTGTGCCACAATATCTTCCTCACTTCCCTCGAGTGGTAAATAATAGGCTGTCAAAATCTGTTTCACCAAAAGTACCGACATAAAGATACTTTCAGCTCCACCAAGAGCCAAAAGACCAGACACTTTAGTCAGTCAGTCAACTTGGAGACTGTCATCCTCCACCTGTCCTCCTCTGTGCACTAGAATTGAAACCAGGCTTAATGCTTTAAACATAATACATCTGGGAATTACGATACGACCAAGTTAAATCTCTGCTCCCTGTGGCTTTTAAAATATCAGTGACATGTAAAAAAACATGAAAGTTCCTCTGATATCAGCGTCTACAATGACTTACCAGACTACTAATCCTTCTTACCATCACTTTCTTTCTGCATGTGACTAAATAAAATTGTTTAAGAAGCTCAAATTCTCCCTAGATGCACGTCGGCTTTGCTGCAAATGACTGTTTATCCATTCTTGCCTGGGTAGTGCTTGACTCCTAAAAAGTGGGGCAATTTGCTTTCTTATCTACGTCCCATGTCAGTGCCCTTAAAGTGCCGATGTCACCTTTGAGTGAGCAAGCACACTGGCCAAGGATCCTCATCAAGTCACCAGCGTTTACCTGTTGCAAGCCACACAGGTCTAAATCACACCAATGTGTTTAAAGCGCCTCTTTTTCTGTCCAGGTTGGGTTTTTTTTTTTTTCCATTTTGCAACTGAATATATGTGCATGTGGCTTAGGACTGCTTCTGAATGTCCATGTGACCTCTGCCAGTCTGTGACGGCAGGCATATGGCACCACTCTACCTCTGCCAGTATGAGTCTACGCCTTTGACAGTGCCAGCTCAGTGGCCCCACAGACCTCTACCATTTTGGCTGTGCACCAAGGAAACAAGTTAATGCTGGTAATTAGGACAGAAAGCTAGCGAGGAGAGCGGAGGAAGAGCTGCTGCGCTGCATGGTTTCTGACAAACTTGGCTTAGGCCTGACATAGCAGAGATAAGAAAGGATTTTTGAGCGTTGAACTTCCAAGAAATTCTTGAAATATTTGATAGAATTATGCAGGATTTCCAGAAAATTCACTGATACTAAATGACAGGGTGCTTTAAGAGTAGGCTGGAAATCAGTCAAAGAAATGCCATGTCGACGTTTAAAAGGGAGCTGTGACGCGAGTCATGCCTAATGTAAGATGTTGTGGGTGTGGATGTTGCAAAATTTATTTTCCTTCTGCGGCTGCTTTGCTTTTTCATTCCACACCATGAATAAGGAAATATGTTTGGTCAATGAAATCACTTACATGTTTCTGAGTGCAAAAACATATCCTGTGATCTGCAAAGTGATAAAACACAAGGCACAGGAGAAAAAAGAACATAATAAAGCTCCTTGCTATGATCAACCTTTGAAATCTATTTACATTTGTGCAATTAGTCTACATGGTCCGGTATCAGACTGCCTACTTGGCTGTGGTCCTAGCTTGGCTGTTTCATATCAATGTGACTCCTCATTTTCTAAGTAGCACGGTTTTAAATTATGCCAAAACCATCACCACATTTAGACGCAGCCCCTCGCTATTTAGACAACAGATGTTTGCAGGGCATATTAAATCAGGAAAGCAGACATCATCCACATGACTGCTTTAAAAAGCCAAATGAGGGTGTTTGGCTGTTTTGTTGCTGAGAGAAGTCGTGAAGGGCAAAGAGAAGCGAACCTGAGACCAGCTCAGGAGAGTCTGCTGAAATAATGCAGTTACTATAACAATATTAGGCCCATACTGCACTCAGCACTCCTCTAATCTTGCCTTGGACAAAAGATTACATGAATAATGCTTTATGGAAGCAGCGAGAAATCTGAGTAAAAAGCAGAGAACCCATGTGAACTGTCCACTGTGTGCTGGAAGAACATGCTGGTTTTAAGCAAAGATTTTGTAGTTAAACTTTACCCCAGTTGGAAAAATACTAATTAATCACATGTCCCAGGCTACAGACACACATACATACATGCACAAACCTATAATTAAACTCTGCTGAACAGATTACACTTCTACAGCTGCTTTCTCCATCAATAATCCACTACTTAATACCCCTGCCTGCTGCTCCTGTTGTTATAGCAGGTGTGCGACACACAAAAGACACAGCAAAATCACATCAACTTGTACTCTTCAGTCATGCATGGCTTGAAATATAATCATTGTTTTGGATCAAATATTTTCATCCTGACACAATAATTTATCCTAATAACGATAAATTGCAGTTTGATGTTTCAATAATGCCACCAGAAATTAGCCGGATCGCTGTTTGACCTCAAATACCAACTGCAGTTGAAAGGACAACTGATAGAAAATGAGGAGAAGATATTCACACTACGTGGCCTTGCCAAATTGAGTGGATTAATTACACAACCAGCAAAACAACCGAGGGATCACAATAGCCCTGTCTGCAAGATGCAAGAAAGGCTTTAGATGAAAGATGAATGAGTGTTATGTGCAAAGTGAGAAATTACACCGAATGAAAAGGGGGGGGGGGATTATTTGTACTACCTCTGGTTTCCAGGGTAATTTCTTGGTGTGCTGGCTGAGGAACTTCCGAATACGCGTGTGATCTCTGCCGTCAGCCCCTGCTGTCATTGGCTCGTCATCCTTGAAAAAATACAAAAGAAAAAACAGCACTTTTAAAAATCAGTTACCATAAACCAACGCCGATAAAAGGAGTCGACTAACAGCAGTCATGGATCTCAGCGGTTAGATTAAGGCCATACAGTCATGAAAGCATGAAAGCATAAATCCATTCACCCATTCATCCATTCATCCATCCATAACTGAGGTAATTTGACTCTCCATGGGCTGCATATAGTAATTGATATACGAAATGAAAACACTTACTGTACATCGCGAAATAACAGGCCAAGCAAACAGCTTTATTTCCTTACTAGTAAAAAGGTTGTGTAAATTCCTCCTTGCTATTCACTCCTAATCCAACATTTTGAATTGCCAAAGCCCTAATGTCCAGCATACTCCAGTTATTCACCCTGCGGCCAAGATCTTTCCTCCAGGGGACTAAGCCCCGTGCTCCAGCCAGAGCACTGCAGGGCTCTTTCTCTGTGGTCTGCTAAGAGGCATGTACATGCTAATGCTGTGGGTGTGACGGGTGGGACAGAGCAGAGAGGAGAGCAAGTTCTCAGCCAGCTATGAGGAGATAAAAGGCTGTGGGTCTCCCAGAGGAGAAACAAAGTCGCAGAGCTGTTAAATGAGTGGCAAAGCATCCTCCATTTAGCAGAGATGTCAGAAGAGGCACACCTCCGCTGAGAAAAGCAGGAGAGGTTTTCAGCACCCCTGAAATGAGGGGCTTTTGTGGAGAAGGCGCTAGTGTTTGGAAAAGATTCAGGGGAGGAGAAAAAAAGAAAAGAATTTTTTTTTAGAGTGGAGGAAGCAAAGAGCCAGAGCTGTCAGATGCCAAGCCTTTGATTACTTTTTTAACTTCCAAGGGAGAGAGATGAAGGAGGGCAGGGAAAATAATGATGAAGAAATGTGACAACAGGCTCCCCTCCTGTCTGTCACCAGAGAAACGTAAGGTACCTGATGTTTGTGGGTACCAAAAGACTCACAAACAGACTAGTTTTGTTGTGTTTGTGCATGCGCGTGCACACACACACACACACACACACGCACACACACAGAGATCAACTCAACTAAGGACAAAACATTTATATTGCATCAGCTGGTGTCTCATATAAATCAAAGACAACAGAAGAACAAAAAAAAAGTATGAGAAAGGACTCAGCGGTCGGATGAATCAAGAGCTGTTTGAATACTAGCAAACTAAACCCCAGTGCCTGAAGCAAAATTATTATTATTTTTGACACATTTGCTGGAAAGCTTACATGACGCTGAATCACAAATATTTTTTGCTGTTTTACAGCCTTCAACAGCAGATTAAGTTTTATTAGTAGAACTTTAGTTATGAACCAATAACTGAGAACCTAGCTAATTAAAAGCCTCTTGCTCAGCCTTTAATGAATCCACAGTTAGACTTTTTAAACAGACTCATCTTTAAATATTAATTCCACACAGCTCCACACTTTGACCATTTTTCTGATATTGCTAAGCACGGTTTCCACACATCTACCTAAAACAAAAATCAATTTTTCCATTTGAAGAGATGTTTAATTTGAACATAAATATATTTTTTAGCATTCATTATGATTGTTATTGAGGTCCTCTCATGCCTCTTTATGTTTGAAGAGTTGTTTATCTCATCATAAAAGCTGCAAAGCTTGGTACCGAAATGTCTTATAGTAAAGTTTAGACCTTGGGCCGTCTCGGTGACATTGCGGGCTTAATACGTGCAAACCAAGAGTCTTTTGCTCCTGACACGCCAGCAATTCAGCTTTAACCGTTTACAGGTGGGAGTGCTGGTTGAATGATGATTAAAGACCATTCATGTACAGCCCATTAGAGACTTTGTATTGCGTGGTTACTGATTCTAATTTAAAGAGGCAATGTTTTAGAAATAACTTGAAGGAACAGACTTTAATTTACTTCTTGACTGTGGACCGTATTTCACAGGGACACAACTCTGTAAACCGCTGCCTCAGCGTGATCTAGCTCAAAGTCTGCTTATCGATGCAATACTAAGAGGTACAGTTAACTCATTGACCCGAGGTTGCACTACATTCTTCATCAGCTGTCTCTCCTTTTTTTCCACTATAGCGTGTATTGACTTTTCGCTTTGACAAGTTGTTGCTATTACTTACAGTGCACAAATACTCGCAACGTTTTGCAGGACTCATTATTTCAGACTTACAAATCTCATTGTTCGCTGGCTCAGGGCCCAGAACCATGTTATCATGTTTTACTTATAATTAATGTTGATACTAACTGGGGCCTGTCAGATGACATTATATATTAGAAGCTGCATCAAGGCAAAACAGGAAATATCAATCACACTGATGAGACTGCCTATTTATCATATGTTTACAACGCTATTTACCTTTTTGACTTTCACTCAAATGGAATAACAAATGATCTATTACGCAGCGCACACAGATCTGCTGTGGGAGGAATGAATCAGGGACATAAGGAGTTGAGTGATAGAACCGATCAGAGAGATTTTATCACCGAAATCCATCCATCTCGACCGTCAAAACCCTCGATTTTGTGGGTGCTTGCCTCCCAGCTGTTTCCTTCCAGAATCCACATGTTCAGAGATCGAAATTCAAATGGATGACCTTGCTGATCCTAGGCTTGGAAAACAGCTGGGAACAGTGTCCTGGAATACCAATGAGCTTAATTAATCTGCTTTGCTAAACACAAACAAGCACCAGCATCTGCAAAAATCGGTATCGCAGAGAACGGGAAAGAGGGGCACGGAAGTGGGGCTCATCTCACACATTTTTTTGGTTTTTTCTCCCCCCCTCCAGCATCCTTCACTATTACTAGCCAGCTAAAACAGATTCCATAAGTCCACAAATCCTAATTTTCATCCATGTGAGACTTGATAACCACACTGGACTAGTTGCATTAAATTAACTTCTTTATTCATATTAACTGCCCCACAGGTATACAGTATGTTAATTAGCCCTAACATAACAGTAATAATTCTTCCCGTTTTGCATGTTGTAGTTCCAGTGAATCAGCAGTGGCTCCTGGTAACTGATTGATCTAATTAAAATATGGAACTAGATGCAAAGACACCAGGATATCACTAGTGACTAATCACAAATTATTCATCATTTATAATAATAATAAAAAAAATATTTGTGGGGAATAGCCGAAAAGTAAGAAAAATGTGAAGTGAAGGGCGAGATAAAAAGAGAAGGAATAAGCAAGATAACACGGGACAAACGAAAGGTGATGAACGGCAAAAGAGGCACAATAAAGAGGAACAGGAACAACTGAGAGAAGTTTGATAACAGTGCATGGTATGTTTAGGAAGTCTAGTCCTCAGAAATCCCTCCGGCACAGCCAGCGTCTGAAGTGAATGTAGACTGCCAGAATCCCTTTCCCATCTGTCTTTACTGAACAGACCAAACAGACCACTGTCTGCTTCGTTCCTGAGCAGTACCACATAGCTCTGTGCGGTATTACACACTCACATACACGCTGATCTGTATGTGACGTGACTACAGCTGAAGAGATGGATTTTCAGTTCACAACTTTCAGGACACACCGGGTTCAATAAATTTACCGTTTCATTCTGGCACAGTTAAACAGTAAGAGAGAAAAAAATAACAGCAATTTATTTTATTGAAATAAAAATAAAATAAAATAAAAAAAAACCCAGTGCTATCTTAATTTAAATTAACAGGGACAAAGGCAAGTACTCAGGCCTACAGCTAGACTTTCCTCACTGCCGTAGTAACAAAGTCAAAAAAAGCACAGTACGTATTCTTATCCTTACCCAAGGCTACCTTCAACAGCTAAATGATAATCTAATTTTAAAAAAAAGTAAATGCAGCACCATGGGTTGGCTTGATTTTAATCTCATTCTTGTAATTTTTGTTGCTTTTTAGTACTTTACATCATCATGAAGAAAAAAAAAAGGAAAATTGGGTCTATGATGAACAAAGAAAGCAGCACAGGGAACAATAAGAAAACCTGTGATTTTCGAAATGCTCCGCTTGACAGCTGAGGGAGATGAGTCAGATAAAAACATTATTATGTGGCTCACTTTTTCCGCTTCTTTATGCCTTAAAGGGCAATTATGCCAGCTTAACAGAGATATGTATTAGAGAAAATTACTGAATTATCACCACAAGAGTCTTGTAGGGATCCAAAAACATGTTTATGCAAGTCCTTGGACATTTTTCAAGGAGCACAACAAGGTCATTATTTGAAAGGGCCCATACCTTGCGCTTCACTAACCACCAACACACTCACTATGGCAACGCAAGGTTTTTCAGCAGCAGCGGGTATTAAAAAAAAGCCTATGAGTCCATATCTTTTTCCTCATTTGTTCTGTGTAATATTCTATAAAGGTACCCCTCACATCTCATGTACTTGTAAGTCTGTCACTAACCTTTGAGCCACACACAAATGTGAATTTCTCGTGACTGGTCATTGTTCCTCATGATAATATATCGGCACAGAACACTGCATTTACTGTTGTAATTGCAATGATATTTAGCTGTAAATAAAAAGAGTCAGGGACATAATTATATCCTACTACCTATAAACAGTATATTGAGGAATTAATACCCCCAAAGCATGTTTATATTATATAATCTACGCTCATCTGATTAGCTCTACAAAGAGTTAATCTCAAACTGTGAAAGCTGCCTGACCAACGCTGCCCATTTTTATAGAAAGTGTGTCTATCACTAGCACATCAGCGCTGCTGGAAACTGAAATTTAATTTTTGCCTGCAAACAGTCATAATGCTGGCGTGGCCGCTCTGGGTGTTAGCCAGTGAATAGAATTGTCCTGGGAACCACCTCAGTGATCCTGGATCAGTACTCGAGTGTGCTGAGAGGTTGAATAAATCTGCACCCTGATCTCACAATCAGCTGTTCTAGTCTATTTCAGTAAGAATACAGCTTTTGGAGTCCCAATACCCTCACAACCAAATCCCCATTTCTTTTAACAAAGTAGCTGGCACTGCTAAATAGAAATCAGCTCAACCAAATGCATTCAGTTAAATGATTGCCGAACAAATCCCAACCAAGAAAACGAAGGAGCGCAACTATTTTTGTCTCACTGCTTGCATTATTCATGTAAGAAATTACATGCTGGTCAATGGAACAACAGTAGCAAGGCTGAGTGAGGGGGAGAAGGAGAAAAATGGAACATAAATAAGGGACGGCTGAAGTCGATAATAAGAGCGATAGAGTCAGGCGCTCCAATTCATTGGCTGGAAGATTAATAGTGGAGAGATGAGTACAGCAGGGAGACAATAAGACACAAAAGGGGAAGGAGGAGGAAAGAGAGGGAGGCAAGAGAGGAGATGGACAGATGGGGAGATGAAAAACTGCAGACAGTTGAGGCAGAAAAGTTAGAGGACGACCTGTTTGGTATTTACAGAGCACAGATTGTCATGTGCACGCATTCATTTTGCTAGTGTACTGAAAACATGTGTCTGCATGGATAGGACGCGTGCACTCATGCACCTATATGTACAGCCAGCACGTACTGAGTAAGTCAACATCGATACAGCGGGCATTTATGGGCACTGACCATCAAGAACAGTCGCTCTTAGATGAAGAGTTTTGTCTCTGATGTCTCTTTTGGGCACTAACGAATCAAAGTCTTCCATTTATGATTAGAGAATTTACTGTCTTACAGTTGTTAAGAGTTGTTTCTTTTCCACAGAGAACAATTGAAAATAAATGCCATTTACAGAGCAGCAAAAGACAAGCAAAGTCAAAGCTGTGCGTCTATCAGCGAGAGAATAAAATGCTTTGTTTACTGGAGATTTTGTCTTATTTAATTTCAGTGGCTGCATCAGAACTGTATGAAAATCTTTAATTAGTTTTTACAATTATAACTTATACATTTACAACTGTTTATACTGTTATACCTTTCTTTGTCATGCTTTGGTACAGCGTTAGGAAAATACTCAGTGAAACGACAGTTAAAAGTATCTTAGATCTTTATCATTTCTGTGTGAATAGTAGTCGATTAGGACAGGGGTCTTATTTCGTGACAAAGGAGAGCTCACGTGAAGGGAATAGAGAACAAATGCAGAGAGTAGAAAGAGAGAGCCGGCATCTGAGAAGGAATCCAGCCTGATGCCAAACTCACTGGAAGCTGGAACAGCATGTCAGTATTTTGTTGCCCGGGCAATGAGATGTATTACTCTTCTACCATCGCGTGTTTGGGAGGAAAGAGAGAAATAAAGCCACATTAGGCCTGACTCTTATGTCCAGGCTGATTACTGCTGACGGGGTGTGACACGGGGCAGCTGGCAAACAGAACAGGCAACAGAACACAACAGTCAACTGCCAATCAACGCTGACCTGCCGGGGCTCGGTCTGACCTAATCAACACACAGCCTCCTTCAGAGGTGGCCTCACACAGTGATGGATATACACAGATGTACCAACAAACAATTTTGCAGTGCCATAAGGCTACAGTGATGTTGAGAGTACTGGTAAAAATTGGGCTTTTTTTTTTTTTTTAAATCAAACATAAGCAGAAGGACAAAAAAAATATCAAAAGTGTGGATAAATGGTATTTTCCTATATTTTCAAAATATGAACTTCTGGCTACATCACTTGGTCATAAAATAGAGTATTTTATCAAAAAGCACCTGGTTCCTTTCTTTGAGAGAGCACTGCTCTGTCAAGAAACTGAAAATACATGAATCACTTTCTTATAATGACACAAATGCTGAAGAAAAGGCTTTCTGTGGGATGTCGTCTGCCTGTTCCAACAATGATAGAGAGAAAAAAAAATACAGCAGAGGAGACGAGTTTTAAATGTCACAGAAAAGTTTATAGAGCATCAGTAGTTGTTGGTGCTGCCGGGGTTTTGGACATATTAAGCCTTTCTAGTACTTAGGTGGGTAATCTAATTAGGATCCTGTTACAGTAACTCAGACGAGAGGTAACAAATACATGGATGAGGGTTTGTGCAAGCGGTTCTGATCGACCTTCTGTTTTCTTTCTGTTTGTGAATGTAAGTTCCATTTTATTTTCTGTCTTGTTGTCTTACAATTGTGCATCACAATGTCTACGTCTGAAAATCTAAATTTCTGCTGGTGTTGTTCGGTTTTCTTACAGGGGGTAGAGTGCGGTAGGCACAGAAGCGGTTTGGCAATGCTGAAACAGGCTGATTTCCTGGGGCGAATAGCATCTAAAATGCAATGCCTGAATTGACAAAGAAAGCCCTTTTCTCTCTCCATTGCTTCCCCTGTTCATGTGTGTTTGTTGAGAATGTGATCTGAGTGCTTATCACACGCACAGCATCCAAATCTCAGCACATCTGCTAGATGGACATCAAAGCATAAAGATTTTAAAATGCTCTCTCCTCCCACTTCACACAGAAAATCCAGAATGCAACATGAGGTGACTTTTCATCCACGCAACACACAGATGTATACCACATAACTAATTGGTAAAGGAAGCGCATCAAAAAGCTGAAGTGTATTATGAATGACAGATGCATCTGTGAAAAGTTGAATAATTGGATAGGGAATGCTCGAGAGTTTCTGATCTGAAAATGGCCATTTTTAAGCTCAACCACAATATCACATGGAAACAGTAAGTACAGCCCTCCGTTTACACTTTCAACTCATTAAATTTGGAATTAAGGGTTCCAGATTAGGTGCCAGTGATCTGAACCTCTTTAAACTGCTTAAAACTTTAACAGCTATAGAGTTTTCTCACAGAAGGGTGGCTTTGGCTCAGCCAACCAGTGTGGCGAGTGGTTCCTGAGCTCCTTACTGTCACTGGGTGAAATCCCATGCAAAGAGGGTTCTCCGGTTGCTAGCAGATGTGGTCTCCTGTTTTTTGCATGGAAGACAACCGTATGTCTGCAAAATACTCGCCAGAGTTACTTCTAACTGACCAGCAGTCAAACTTGCCTGCGAACCGAAATGAAGAACGTTTACCTTCAAAGCAAAAGTTTTGCCTCAGCACCGCAGCCAACATGTTTAAACGGCACTACTTTTACTTTGGCAAACTGTCTTCATTTCCTGTTTGTGTCACACTTTTCACAGTTTCACTACTGATCAGACAGTCCCTTGCGAGTGTTTGCAGGCAAGCACTCCATGGTGCTACAGGCAACTGTGGTAATCTGCTAGTGTCCAAAGCAATCACAGGGAACAAAGCATCTGGGAAATATGAAGTTTTCCTGTGCAATGAAGGAAAACTTAGACTTTAGGAGACATGCAAGGTGCTTGATCTTAAGAAATGTAGAAAAAGGGGAAAACACTGATAAAATTACTTCAGTGTGCTTATGAAAAGCCAAAAAGGCATTCAACTGATCCAACTTTGTCACACATTCTAAATGGCGGACAAGTTAATGTCACATGGTTAGCAGTCACATGACCTCAATAGTCAGCTTTTCTACTTGCCATTTAACTGTGTGGCTCTTTAACTCTTAAAGGGCTCTCTGTAAGACCTCTAGGAAAAAAAAAAAAGAGTCTAGCAAAATAATCAAATTACACAAAATAAATGCTCCAACTGCAAGTAGTATATTCTATTAGGTGGTTTAGCTTTAACATGACTGCCAGCATTTCCTTGCTTGGGTTCAAACCTAGATTGGTCCACTAGATGCAGTGGACCAACTTCTCTGGCATCATGACGGGAAAAAGGCAGTCTTGTGTTAGAAAGACAACCTTCTTAAATGAGTGCTCTGGAAGATTAATGATTAGCCAATTGGGGCCATGAAAGGGACCTGAGCTATTCTGAACTCATTGTAACGTCTTGTCATATTTTTAATGGCCAGTGCTTTCTCATTTCCAGCATCCCTGAGACATGGCTACTATATAAGAAATGGGGAAACTTGCTGAAAAATTTAGAAAATTTTGTCTGTAGGGTGACCAGTTGATGCAAAACAAAGTCTGCAAGGACCTCAAAATTTAATCATGAGACATGCAGATAACTCGTAACTGTAGGTATCTAAATGAACTTTCAGAGAGAGATGAAATAGCAAAAAACTTACTGGCATGGGAGGCGCCCCAGAAAAAGCCTTCGGTTTCAAACAAGAAGATCTGAGTATAATTATAGTTTGCCAGTGACACAGGCGTTTACTAGCAATGTGCTGTGGGACTGAACCGAGGATACAGCTGTTTAGCCACAGTAACAGTGGACATTTGTGCAAACCAAAATGCTTTAGGGAAAATAACTTCTTACCAAATCTGAAACATGGTGGTGGAAACGTCTCAGGGACTGAGAAGCTGACAGCTAGCTATCAGTTTTGAATCACATCAAAGACTGCTTAAAGTGAAAATGAAACACAAGCAGACCTATCAACGGGATTCAGAGGGACCCTTCAATACAGATTAGTACATCCACCAAGGAATGGTTAAAAAAAAAAAATCAAAAATAAAACAAAGCCTGGAAGAATAGCCAAATCAAGAAAATTGCCAAAGGCTGAATTTCATTTTAAAATTTTTTGGTAAAAGAAAGGCCTTTCAACTAAATACACACAGCATGAGACAGAGGTGAATGTTTTTCAATGCCAGAGACACATAGACAATTATGAAAAGTGCATACACAAACTTATTTCTGCTAAAGAGGAAATAGCTTCTGACGCCACAGACATATTTTCCTTTATGCACAGAAGAAAATGATATCTGATAGTTAATGTTTTTGTTCAATAAATTGTGCAAAAAGCTCATTTTCTTTTGGTCTTGCTTAGGTATACGTCCTATATCTGTAGGAACTACTTCAAATAGGCTATTCAAATAAGTCAGAATTCCCAATTCTTATTATTTTTTTTTATCATTACTTATATTAGTACTTGTTTATTATCTATGATAATAAGATGTCACGCACAGAGGACCTCAGCTGCTATTGTGGAGATTTTGCCCATAAATGGTAAATAGTAAATGGACTGATTCTTATATAGCGCTTTTCTACTCTCCCGGAGTACTCAAAGTTCTCTATACAACATGCCACATTCACCCAATCACTTTCTTCAAAGCATTTTAGTGCTTCCTAGCTAACATTCATGCACATTCATACACCGATGGATGCATTGGAGAGCTTGGGGTTAGTATCTTCTCCAAGGATACTTGGCATGCAGACTGGAGAAGCCAGGAATCTGTCCTCGAAGTTGTTGCTCCTTTAAGATTCAGACAATGCAAGCCAAAGGCTAGTCCTTGGCTAACTGATTTTACCAGAGCCGCTAGAAAAGAATGTGAAAGACGGTGGAAAAAGGATAGGCTGTATGTCTCTCTGGAAGCTCTTAAGACTAGCTGGAAAGTCTATCAGAGAGCAGTAAAGGCTGCCAAGCACTCCTGTTTTTCCTCAACTTATTGCTGCCAGCTCGCATAACCCTTGTGTTCTATATAACACTATAAATTCTGTACTTAATACAGAAGGCTATGTTCTTTTGCACTCTTCTGAGGTTATGTGCAATAAGTTTCTTAATTATTTTGTGAACAAGGTTGCTAGTTTGAGACCTCCGACTTTATCTATTGCTGACCCAGCCATGCATGGGTCTTGCTCAAGTTTGTTCTCTGCTTTTCTACCAATTATTTTACCTGATTTAGAGAAACTTGTGTTGAATGCTAAACCGTGTGGCTCTCCAAATGATGTTGTTTTTCCCGTTTTCTCAAAAAGGTATTTCCTACCATCGGACCACACATTCTGAACATTATTAATACTAGTCTTTTGTCTGGTCAAGTACCTAAGGAGTTT